>PNEQ01040670.1:0-35477 GCA_003012365.1 Medauroidea extradentata | reverse complement strand
TACTAAAAACGCAAATTTTAGCGCGCAATTGTATCTATTAATGTGTATATATACAAATTTTTTTAAACTAAAAATCTAAAAAAGGTATTTTTGTACTCTAGATAGTATGTTCCAACAACCTACAAAATTCTGTGAAAATCTAAAATCATGCAGCTACTAAATATTTCAAATTTTGTTGATTTAAAATGGAATGACCCAGGATCAAGACATCATAACTAACCAATGAGATTTCTCATTAAAAATATTTTTATGGAAGTGCTAATACTAATATGTATGGTAATAACGTCTTAATATAATCAGTTAATGCCAACTCAGGGTTCATATGATCCTTAGAAGTCCTTAATTGTTAATATTCAATTGAAGGGTCCTTAAAAGCCCTTATTTTATCGGATCCTTTTGGTTGTTGATAAACATACGAGAGTTCGACAATATTTAAGGACACAGTACCTCATAACTGGTTCCCGTACGTATTTACATATGTTTTGGTGTCCAGTGCAAAACTAGTTTATTTGTTGTACTGTGTGAGAATCAGATAAAGCTTTGGCAACCAACGCTGCACTTTGCATCAACTGTTACCAGTACTACCAGACTAATTGGTAAACATTTCTATATGGTAAGTTCACAATTTTTTTTGTCTAATTTCTGTGTTTTACTGTCCATTATTTTTGATTTTATTGTAAAAAGTTCTTCAGTCCTTAAAAATATGTATTTGGAAAATTCCTTGTATGTCCTTGTTTTCATTGCCTACAGTATGTTTACAAACTTGTTCCCAACTTTCAACCAACAAATTAATACTGTATGTACAAAAATTTTTTTCAGTATGTTATTGCATTTTCTGTTCTGATAGAGATGATTTTAGAAAGAAACACAGTTTATCACGCTAATAATTTATTTTTGAACATACCCATTGCAATACAGTGAAACCCTCTTAAGATGTTTCCCATTTGAGAAGTTTCCTGCTTAACAAGTTGAATAATTTTGCACTCTCTCTCTATCAACATGCATAACTAAACCCTTTTAAGAAGTTTTCGTGGTTAATAAGCACTATTTTTTTTCTGTCCCAACATAAACGTCTTAACAGAGTTTTACTGTATTGCATTTGAGTAATGCATTTAGGTGTATGTTCCAACTTGACTCAAAAGTCACGTTTCGACCCTATTTTCAGCATTGGTATCTACTTGTGCTGCCAGCTGTAACGTTTTGGCGTGTACAGTCTGGTTTAAAACATTGAACTCAGAATAACTGCAAACTGTAAAAAAAATTTTCGGTCGGCAAACTGGAAAAAAATTCAAGCGTTTTGGTTTTGAAATAGGGGTGCTATTATTATGTGGCGACTTAGTTATAACATTTATTTCGATACGTTCATATTTTAATACTTAATTTTTTGATCAAGAATACAGTAAATGAGTTTTTATTACTCTCTTAATCATATTGTCCACTGCTTTAGGATTTTGCAAAATTTTTCCCTTAATGGAATTAGAAGCTAGCAGATTTAAGGCTCGGCATCAGTCGCCAAATTGAATTGTTTTATTATTGCTCTTATGAAATTCTGATAAGAAAAATGTGAAATCTGTTACTACAATAGCAATTCAATTTACCTTGCGCTACAATGAAAACTTTGCTGTTGAACTTTTAACGTATATTTACGTCGTAATCAGTCGAGCAAATTAAGCGTATACAATAAAATAGCTAGACTAATTATGGCTTAAATATGCATTAAAAGTTCAACTGCGATGCTTGTATTTTAGCACAATTTAAATAGAATCTGTATTATAGCAACAAATTTCACATTTTTCTTCTCAGAATTTTTTAAGAGCGAAAAATAAAATAGTTCAATATGGCGACTGATGCCGAGCCTTAAGTAAAAATAAGTACTTAATGAAATTTACAATGTCATAGATGGTATTTTAAAAAGAAATAAACTTTATGTGTACATTAAAATAAACAACATATTATAATTTTTGAAAATTCACATTTGAGCACCCAGTATATTTTTGTATGTTTGATTGGTTGGTGGTGGATGATGGATGTGTCAGTAGGCATGATAAAATGAAAGAAAGTGTTTGCTGTTTAAATATATTCACAGTATTAATTGAGACAGCACAGAGCTGTTTTTAATTATCTGCCACAGGCGAAGTTGAGCAGTGCATAGGAGTGGATAGTGGTCAATGAGTGTCCAGATATTTGCTGATGGAAGGTACAGGAGGAGACTCTAAACCAGCCAATAAATTTCAGTATCAATTTTTTAGTTTATTTTACATTGATTGAACATTTTTGTTACTGATGGCTGTGGAGTCATAAGGTATAGATCTTTGTGTTTGTTACGTGTGTCTGTAAGAAAAGTTGGTATGTGATGTTAGGTAGTTGGTACTTTTGGTAAATGCACAAATTATTTCCTCTGAAAATGTTGATGAAAGATTTTTGGTAATCATCTATATGCCAAGTGATGAGGACATCTGTTCTGCAGTCGTGATGACATGTCTTATATCACCACTCACCTCTGATGGTTTATATGATAATGTAATACATGGATTGCATTTCTCTGGCTTTAGTTATTTTTTTTTGGAAAGTCTATAAGCTGTCATTTTACTCATCTATCAACACAATTCCTTCCCATGAAGTGCTGCTATTAGGACCAAACATTTGTGCCAGTGCAGCATTTCTTAAATATGAATAAGTACATGAATTTTTACTATAAAGTAACATTTATTTCGTGAGATTTTTGTTTAGAGTTGAAATGCATGCCGTTATGACAACTTACTACGTGTAAATATTTTTCTACTTTTCTATAGACGACGCAATGTAATTACAGCATAATGCCGCGTGTACAAATAACATTTAATATATTTTTTATTTTAATAAATAGGAAAGAATAGTATGTTAAGCTTTTATAATTTTTTTTAGTAATATCATTTCAAGCAGGTGCAGGATTCTTTAGCTGTACCAGCATAGGCATTCAAGATCTCCAAAAGCAGTGGAGTGTCAATATGTTTAAATTGACATGATGTATTAGTTGCGGGTATTGGTAAGATAACTTAATTGTTATCGCTTATTTCTTACTGTGTCTGATTATTTTAACATACTGTAATCAATTTAAAGAGAGCTAATAAAGTGTGATTTGACATGTATTTCCTTTCTCTAAAACAATTTCATGGCCATTTGACTGGTTGCTAGCAGGACAAACACCTTATGATTTGAACTTAATTTTGAAAAGGAAAAATTTTATTATTAGTTTTTAGGTTCATGCTTTGAATGAATACCTAGTTAAAACAAAAACATTTTGATAAACTTGCTAAACTGTCATCAAACTACCAAATGATGGAAGCCATCTTGGCCTGATAACATGATGACTACCTTTAATACCATCACCCACTTCTGATGGTGTCTGATGACATGTGATGTGATTCTGAAATGGGAAATGTACATATTTTATCGTAGATTGTTGGTTGTGTATAGGTTGTTACTTCAGTGAGAATACTTTTACCCAGTCACCTGGAAAGCATATCTGATAATGATAGTATCAAAGTTGGCAGCTTCTACTCCAACCCACTGAGTTAACTTTGATAGCATAAGTGCGTTTCTGATGGAACTCTTTACTGTCTACCCCAAGTCCTGGAACTTTCGTGACAAAGGAAGAAAGATGTTTTGAGTGGCCTATGTAGAACACATTCCATAGCATATGTGTGGTTGTGACTGGGTGGGGAATATTGTATGGTGTGGTAGAATATTATGTACGTCTATAAATAAGCAGTTGGGTCGGAGTATAGACTAAGTGGTGGTGGATACGAAAGGAAGAAATTCTGTTATTAGCTAATCAATCCTTCGTATCACACAGTTGAAGTTTTGATAAGTTTTTAGGTTGTATCACATTTATATAGATAAATAAAAAGTGTTTTTTTTTACTGTGCAATAAAGGCATTTTATTACCCAACATTTAATTTTTTTTTTCGTCTTCATAATTTTGCAGAATATTTCCCTTAATAAATTAAATTGGAAGTCTGTATACTTGCATAATTGCAGTACTTAATCTTACAGTGTATCACAGACAGTATTATTTAAAAATAAATCAAAACTTATGTTAGAAAAGATAAGTAGTTTATATTTTTGGAAAGTTCACCACATTTGAGCAGAAACAATTAAATGATAATGTGTGTGGTTTTTCTTGGTGGTTGATAGATAACTGTATCAGTAAATTAGTGATTAGAGGAACAGAAGGTGTTTGCCGTTTAAATAAATTCACAGAATTAAGTTAACATAAGGTACGCAAGGAGAATCTAAACCAGCGAGTATAGTTATAACAATGAATGTCCATAACCAACCAGTGATTTCTTTTGATTTAAAATTCTTCTTAGTGATATCTATAAAGTGATAAGATATACAGGAGGTTCCAAAATTCCATGTCAATATTCTAGGGAAACAATACTTATCTGTAGAGGAACAAAATGTGTTGTAAGAACATACGTCCAAAATTCACAGTTTCTGCGCTACAGTTGGCAATACATGACGTATGGTTGATGGTGTATAGGTAGGATCATGTTGCTGTGGGGCATCATTACAGCAGTACATAACATGTTGTTATGCCACACACTACGCCACTGACACACAGACTTCTGTAATGACGCCCCACAGCAACATGATCCTGCCAGCACGCTGTCATCCATACGTCATGTATTGACAACTGTAGCACAGAAACTGTGCATTTTGAACCTATGTTCATGTTACACTTTTTGTTCCTCTGCACGTGAGGATTGTTTCCGTAGAATATTGACATGGGATTTTGCAACACTCTGTAGATAGGTACTTGTGTTACATTGAGAGCAAATAACCAGCTGTGTTAATAAAAATTGGTATGTAAAAGGTAATTGGTACTTTTGGTAAATACACCACTTATTTTCTCTAATAATGATGATCAGTATGCCAAGTGATGAGGACATCTGTTCTGCAGTCATGATGACATGTCTTATATCACCACTCACCTCTGATGGTTTATATGATGATGTAGTATGTACATAGTACTTAGATTTTATTTCTCTCGCATTTTAAAATGTCTCTTGAACAGCGTTGCTATAAAGTCGAAACATTTGGGCCAATGCAGTGGTTTGTTCATTTCATAATACCGTATGAATCAACACTTCAAACTGTAAAAGATATGAATCTTGCAAACTATTGTATGGGAGGCTTAATATCCTACCATTACCATGTTAATGTGTATTTATATTCTACTATTATACGTAAAAAGGAATAAAGATTATTTTATTTCTAATAATTTTATACATGCTTATAATACAAGACTAAAGAATAATTTACTTATTCCTACATATAATTTGTCTATTTATCAAAAAGAAATTTATTACTCTGCTTTAAGACTTTATAACAAATTACCGACTGATATTAGACTTTTATGCAATGGAGAAATGAGTGTGTACGAAAAATAAAAAATACTTTTTTGATAATTTATATTCTTCTGTAAAGGACTTTTTAGAATTTTAGTTGTCAGAGTGCAGTAATCAAAGTTTTACTGGTACAATATGTACGATTTTATGTACTTGTAAAATTAAAGTATGAGGGACATGTTTATATCCCAGAGTTCGCTCAATTAAGGGATTATTTGAATGAGTAATTAAATAAATAACTTCAGTATGCAACAATTCTGTGTGTTCAAATTACATTTATTTTACTTTTTTTTTTCTTTCAAGAATAACAGTAAATGATCAGGTAAATCTGTATATACATTTCAGGTAGGCACAGGATTCCCAAACAGCTGAAGTGACAATAGGTTAAAGTTGTTTTAGTTGTATGCGCTGGTACGGTAGTTTTATTTTCCATTTTTTGTTTCTCACTCTTGCTGTCTCTGATTATGTAACACTTATTTTCTCTAATGTTGATAAAAGATTGTTAATGATGATCAGTATGCCAAGTGATGAGGACATCTGTTCTGCAGTCGTGATGACATGTCTTATATCACCACTCACCTCTGATGGCTTATATGATGGTGTAATTAATATGTACGTAGTACTTTAATTTTATTTCTCTCACATTTAAAAATTTTTGGGTAGTTCTTTATATGCTGACACAATTCTGTCTCCTGTACAGCCTTCTTATTAGGTCCAAACATTTGTGGCATTGCAGTGGTTTGTTCATTTAATAATGTGAATCAACAATTCTGTGTGTTCAAATTTTATTTTACTTTTTTTTTTTTTTAAGAATAACAAATTAATTGTTCAGGTTTTTTAAAATAATATTGTACATATATACATTTCAGGTAGGCACAGGATTCCCAAACAGCTGAAGTGACAATAGGCTAAAGTTGTTTTAATTGTATGTGCTGGTAAGGTAGTTTTATTTTCCAATTTTTGTTGCTCACTCTTACTGCCTGTGATTATTTAACACGTGATCAATGTAATGAGTGCTAATAAATGTTATATGATGTATATTTCCTTTATCTAAAATATTTTCATGGCTATTTGACTGAGATTGTTGGCATGACAAACATATTATGATTTGGACTGAATTTTGAGATGGAAAAATTATTTATGTTTTTGGTAAACAGTTTTAATGAATAGTTAAAAACAAAAACGTGTTATAAACTTACTCAGCTGTCATCAAACTACATACTGAATTATTAAAGCCATCTTGGCCTGGTATCATGACTATCTTTATACCATCACTCACTTCTGATGGTGTGTGATGACGTGATGTGATTCTGAATTGGGAAATGTATTTTATCTTAGATTGTTTGTTATATGTGTTTCTTCATTTGGGAATTCTTTTGCCCAATCACGAGGAATGCACATTTGCAATAACAATTATATTGAAGCTTAGTGTTAATAGGTCTCTGGTGGCATTCCTTACCACCTACCCCTGGAACTTTTGTTACAAGGGAAGGAAAGTGCTTTGACTGGCCCAGGTAAAAACAATTCCATTGCATGTGTGGGGTTGTGGCAGGGTAGGAAATGTATGGTGTCGGACATGTAATACACGGGAGGAGAATTGAAGCCAGCAAGTATAGGCAATTGTAATAATAAATACCAATAACCAGCTGTTGATTTTGTAATTTATTGTACCATATTTACCCAAAAATAGTTTGACTCTGAATATAATTCGACCCCTTACTTTTAGGTTATGAGTTTAGAAAAAAAAACATTTTGGTTGAATATTATTAATATAATTATTTAGAAATTACCTTAAATAAATAACAATACAATCCCTTACTTTTGTGTCCAGTGGTATTGCTTTATATTACCAAAATTCACGACAGTTTTGTCCGCATTGCTAATTTAGCTTAGCAAATAATTTTTTTTCTTTTAATTTGTTAACATGATGCTGGAACGTCGCTAATTTATCTCCAAAGTCTGAAGGCAGCTTTTGAGCTATAGTTGTACAGCGCCTCAAAGATAAAACACGTTGCATAATTCACACAGTCTACACTAGCTTTAAATTCCTTGGCTGAAACGTTCAGTTCTCGGCATCGGCAACTTCCCAAGCCTGCAATGTAAGAATGTCATGCTTTTCCTTTATGAACGCAACCACATTTTCAATTTCTTGAAATTTTCTTTTCTTTGGTCCTCAGAAGGATTTTCGTGAACTGTTTGCTTTGTTGATGTCGTACTCTCGGCCTCCCGCGCTGCCTCACAAGTCACAGTTGTTCGTTCACGATGCATAATTTGCAACTATGATTTTGAAGTTTGCGTCAAAACTAGGCGGCAATCCTCTCGACATAATTTTTGGTGTAGTGTCTCGCCTTTCTAGCTAATCCATTACGAATGCATTGCTACAACTTTCTTGACTCTAAAATTACGGTACAGCATAAAATAAACAAAGCGGCTGGAGATACTAGTAAAGAAGCCTCTATTAGAGTGCGCTGACTGCTAGTACCACAGTTTACAATCTATGTCCGCGCCCATAGTGTATACTGGTGTGCCGTTTCAAAAACAATGACTTGCCATACTGTTTCAAAAACATTATTTCGGTAATGATTTCGTACGTCTGCGATTATAGTTCAACCCTGGCATTTTAATTTCTCAGATTTCGGGAAAAACTATTGAACTATTTTTGGGTAAATACGGTACTTTACTTTTAAAATTATTGTTAGTTACGGCTATAAAGCCATAGGTACTTTAAGTTAATGCACAAAACGTTCTCTCTTGTAACGATGTAGCTAAGATTGTTAATGATCATCTATATGCCAAGTGATGAGGACATCTGTTCTGCAGTCGTGATGACATGTCTTATATCACCACTCACCTCTGATGGTTTCTATGATGATATAATACTTGGATTGCATTTCTCTGGCTTCAGTTGAAAATTTTTTGGTAATTCTGTATGCTGAACATTTTATTTGTGAGATTTCATATGTAGAACTCAAAATGCATGCCATTATTGCTGCCAGTTAGCTGTTTTCTACTTCTCTACACATCTAGTACAGTTATTTTAATTACTGGTACATTATAATGCTGTGTGTATACAATAATAGTTATTTTAAGATTCCCGTAAAATTGTTCATTACCTGTAGAAACATTTATATTATGACTTTTCTTGGCATACTTTGAGCTGAAAGTAGCACCCCACTTTTTCATTCTTTACACAGTAAATCACTGGATGGAGACAACCAAAAATTGCATGTGGAATAACCGAGCCTGGGGTGGGGGAACAGTCTTTGCATGCAAGATTACATCTGACATAGGTTTTAGATAAACAGTTTGTTCCAGTTATTTTAGCATTCATTACATTTAGGCTGTGGAATCATCACAAAGGCCAAAATTAAGTTCTTTTTTTACTGTTTTGGTATAATTTGTCTTACCATCTGAAAATTCTGCTTGTCAACTGCAAATTTGCCTCTACTATGCAAGAGAACTTCACAAAAGCATGGTGCGGACATCTTATTGCTGTTACCCCTGGATGGTACAAGCTCTGTTAAACTAGCTTGCCTAATGCAGCAACTTGAACTTCAACCTTTCAAAGACTGGGACAGATTGTACCACAGTGGGATCTTTCTGAAAAATCCACCTCACTGTGGTATCTCTCCTACTTGGAAGGAGCAATTACATACATTAGGTGTGTCAGTGTCAGTGCAGCCAGTGGAACTTTACAGTCAGCATTTGCAATGTACTTCTGTGCAGGTTTTTTGTTTATGTTTATTCTAGTTTATTTATTTATAATATTTGTGGTTTGTCCTTATTAACCCCTGTCTTGGTAGTTTTTAACACTACATTTGTGTAAAAAAATTTCATAACTTAAATTTGCATAAGTCAAAAAGATTTAGTTTTTGTAATAGATTATTAAAGTGAGCATGAGTCTGCTAACAGCAGTGCCATTTAAACAAAGTGAAAATTCGTGTTATAATGGACATGTCCCAGTTACATCATTTGACGCCGGCCAAGGGCCAGCAGATGTCCCAGTTACATCATTTGACGCCGGCCAAGGGCCAGCAGTGGCAGTAAGCCCATAACGTCACCATAAATTCATAGGAATAAGCATGTGCATGACCACAGACTCATGAAATATTTTATTAATTTAGTGTTCCAGTGTTTGCATGTTTTCTTTTCCATGGGGTCATTGATTGTGTATGTCTAGCTCTTTTTTCAAAGTGGTCACGATGGACATTCAAACCGCCGCCCGGAAATGTTCCGAGGTTTGGTCAGCTCTTTTTGAACGTTTAAAACCATAGTTAACGTATTTTAAGGGATTTCAATACCCGAGTCAACACGTAAACTGTTTTTGCAGTGTGTAATTCATTTCGTACCATTTTTCTACATTTAACGTAACAATTAAAAGTACCATTTCTGGAATGGTAGAGAACAGTCATGTGTGTAGCGCTGTAAGTTAATGCCCCGGCCATCAACTGCCATGTTCCTCAGCGCAGTTCCTCGCAGGCTTCTGGTGAGGTAAGACCCTGTCCGTGTACGCTCCATCGTTGTTTCACAGAAGTAGGTTACCATAGTTATTTAATACACCGGATCATAATTTTTCGTACACGTTTTCGCCATGTATTCCCCCGGAAAGTGAAACTCCGCTTTATTTAATCATTATTACTGTAAATGGTGCTTTACTTTAAAACTGTGTGTGCGCTTTGTTCATGCCACATGGCAGGGACTTTGTAATCGGCAGCCATCCGCACGTGGATGAAGATTATTCAGTGTTTTTAATTGTCTTATCGTTTCAGGGCATGTTTGCATTATTCAGCAATGTAATTACGTCTCATTTTCATGTATCAGTTAATTAATATTTTATGGTTGGTTTTGTGAAACCATGTGCTCATCACCGACGACACCATTACCATCATTGTAGAGTGAACAAAGGGACATAGTGCATTCATTCACACATCTACATCGTTTTGCATACGCTTCACGTATGTTGCATCTCATATCTCGCGTGTAGCCACATTCATCACCGAGTACCACTATCGTCATTGTGCCAACCATCACCATACCATTGCATACCTCGGGGATAGGTTCGACCATACGATTGCATAGTTGGGAACAGCAGTATACATCCATCATCCACGCCCGCTTCCTGAGCAAAACCGTGGTCCATCACAGCGGCCTTCGGTTCTCTGCTCCATAGGGAGCTGCATTTTCAAATGCCGTGGGAGCACCCCGCACAACCCTGCATTCAACTCGTACAGCATATGTAGGCGTGAGCACGGTTTCCTTCCACTGCCACACATTGGACTGACTTATCATAAAATTCATTCAGGCACGCTGTATTCAGTACGTAATAAATAATTGTGCAAGGGGATAATATTGTTTTCAGGCTATTCGACCCTATCATATAATTGTGCTCATGTCAGATAAGTAAAACTAAACTATCACCACACCTGGAATGATATGATCACTAGGTATGCAACCAGAACACCCACCCCATGGGATAATAGTCTCGATGTGTGATACTGGGGAGTATTGCTGGCGCCCACCCTCATAGCCATCTAAATCTATAAATCTGTCACTTCTCGTACCAACGGTTTCACATTTGATGAAGTCCTTTGGTTTTCTTAATTTTATGTTGCTCTTTAATGCCCTAGTTTGTTGAGTGGTCAGCAGACAACTCTTCATCGCGTGAACGAAAACCAATAAAATTTAATTTGACACGATACCTTACTATTAACTGATTAGGATAAAAGTTTAATAAAGAATGGTTATTTTTTAAAATACATTTGACATGTATTTGAAAAAAAATTATAAGCTGTTTATTATGAGAGCAATTATAACATTTCTCAGCTGTCTTCATACTTCCAAATTATGCAAGCCATCTTGACCTGATTTTGTGTTTATTTACTTTAAATTGCTTTATTTATATTCTGATTTTCTGTTTAAAATTATGTTTTCTGATACTTGTGGTCCAAATTGTTCACAAGAAACTGCTTTCAATTTTTTTTTTTTTTTTTTTTTTTAATGAAATTAACTATTAAGTTACAAAACATTCCAAACCTTTTAATGAAACCTCATTGGTTAAGAAGCATACAGTAAAACATTTGAAAATATGAGCATGTGGTTTAGAGAATTGATTTAACAAGAATCAGGGCCTGAACAGATTACTGAGTTGCAGATACATGATTTGGGTGTACAATTGGTTAAAGCTTCATCGACATTTCATTGTACAGGAATGTTTATTGCAGCATACGTGTTGCACTCTTTCTTCGAACCTGTGATGACACTATTTAAAAGCAATTGAAAGTCTGTTAAAGTTGCTCTATGTGTACCTGTTGTATTCGTTTGCCGGTGAAAGCAAAATATTGTGTCGTTTTATTACTGCATTTCAACGGTCAAAATGACTTGTTTACATTAAAATGATATAGAGATAATAACATTTTAGAAAGTATTTTTTATGTTTCACAAGTAAATTAGAACCATTGATGCTAAAACAACTGCATATTTAGTGAGCAGTTGTGACATAAGAATTACAATGTTGCATTTTTAATGTTGTTGGCTTTTGGGTTTCTGTCATGTTAAAGTTGATGGGTATTATGTAGTCACCATTTTCTGAGTAGCAACTATGGGTATCAGTTTCAGCAACTCTGGAGAGTGTGACTGCAATACTTGTTGTAACGAAGGATAACCATTAAATTTTACGGACTCAGCCCAAAAGCCAAGAATATTCTTACAATGACCTAAGTAACCAGCTAACTTTGCTGTTTTTTTTTTTTTTTAATTTAGGAACCTAGTAATTTGGTAAACCTGAGCTCATACAAGTACAATGGACTTATTCACAAGAGGAGTGTGGGAATAATTGCAGCTCCTGATAACAAAGGCTTCACAGTTGTGTACAAGAAAAGAAAAGCAGTGGTAAGTTAATGTTATTTATAGGATGATGTAGTTTCATTGTGCCTGCATTCTTACAACTACGTATTTAAGTTGAAAGATTGTAATACTTTTCATTTGTGGATTCGCGTCAGTAGTTTAAATAGTCAATTATATTGCTTTAGATGCTGTAATTAGTTTGTATAATTAGTACATTTTTAGAAATCGTAAACATGATGATTCAAGGTTCAACGTCAGAGAATAACTAAGTCTATTGTAAGCGACATAAGGAAGTTTTTTAACCGTTGTTATTATACCAGATCTTGGGGCGTACAGGCATGTAAACAGTCATGTGGATATTAACACATTGGTTTAAACAACTGCTTATACTTAAGAAATACTGTAATTTATTTGTAAGTTATATCAATTACACACTTAGCAATATTACATTTGTATTACTTGTCAATTTCCTCGCAGATTATAACATGAGTTTTACTAAACTTCAGTGTAATCAACCATCAACGAACAACGCTGACGCCATGAAAATTCATAGAGAAAACGAATACAGTAAAAACATCTTGTCGCTTCTGTTAGTACTTATTTATTCTGTGACGTTATATTGCATTGTTATAAAAAAAAATTCTACGGTGGTCAATTTGAAATCAAACAAGCCAGGAAAATAAACAAACAACTCTACTTAAAATTCCTGACTGTATTTTAATATTTAAATTTTGAAATGATGAATTTAAATTAAATATATCCCCAGTTACTATGTTGTTGAATCTTGTTGTGTAATCCCTAACACCTAACGAACTCATACTGAAAACGGCATATAGCCTGTTATGAAAGATTTAAATTTAACTGAGAAAACAAAAATACTTTATAACAAGATGGGAAGTGGCTGAACACTTCACAATAGGTTAGTGTCCAGACCTGTAATTCTACAACTGTGGGCAGGAGTTCATTTGTTTTCTAACCATTGCGAGGCAGATATATGAAACATTGTATACAGTAGAACTCTCTTACAGTGTTCCCACTTATAATGTTTTCCTGGTTATAATGCTAATGTCATTTGGTCCCTAAAACTGATTTGTAATAGGAAATTACCCTGTTATAATATTTTCCCATCTATAATGTAAACATTTTTTCAGTCCCTTGAGAAACATAACAGGGTTCTACTGTACTTACATGTAACAAACCAGGAAATGACAACAAAATTTCAGCATAAATCTATTTGATAATCGTCTACTACAATATTGTTTTAGTGCGTATGTATTTGTTTATTAAATAGCCATAATTTTTGTGTTCGCAGTTGTTTTAGGTTATGTGTTACCTGTTTTAGAACAAACCTGCAAAGTCTCTACTGAAGAGGACAATGAAGGCTGGTCCGCGCCGGTCCCTGTATAAGTTGAAGAGGTTGTTGAACTGCAACAAGTACAGGAAAGATTTGGCTAAGGTGTGTGAATTTTCGTAAAATGTTTTTCTTTGATTATTAGTAGTTCGAATATAACATAGACCCCGACTGCATGTCAGATTGATGTGTGGCGCATTGATTGTTTTTCAATGTGAATTTTGTAATGGAATTGTTTTTAGAGACAAGATTAATGTAGAACTTATCCTACACTATGTTGCAATGCATGGTGCAGAAAATCTTGAAAAACAGTCATGCTTCATACCTGTATTTTTATTATGTAGCTATAAAAATAGAGCGTCTTTGCTTTAATCCACTTTGATGAGTCATCAGCTTTAAGCACCATGTGCATAAAGATATTTGTGATGATTGAGCAAGAGAGTATGACATTGTTCCTGTGCGTTCCTTCAATAACTTAATGAAATGTACCCATGGCAAAATATGCTGAAGATTCGTTCGAAGATACTCATGTTTTCAATTGGTAAATGACAAAATGTGGGGAATTTAATTATATCATACCTTACACACTTTAGTTTATATAGAAAAAGCTCACAATTTTCAGACAGTGATATGGGTAGATGTCATCAAGTTTCTTCTTCAAAGTGTACGCGAGGTGGTGCTAATATTTTTCAAGGAAAATTCCTGTGGTAAAAAATTTTTGTTTTAAACCAACATTTTTCGTCACTAACCCTATTTATATTAAAGTAACTCAATATTTTTGGTAGAACTATTGACGTATGAACTCTGAAACAGTGACTACATTTCTATAACTTGCAATGACCTTGGAGGTTAGGTTAGTTTCGTTTTACAACCCAATTTTGAGCATGATTAAATATGTACATTAGGTGGGAACACATTTCGTGCTTAGCAGTATTTAACAGTAAATAGGCACTTTTGGTTATTATAAAACTTATCAATCCAGTAGTTTACTAAATTCCGTTTCGCTTGTAGTTTTTGTTTTCGGCTTCTGCGAGTCCGCTACCGTTTATTACCGTTGCAGTGTTTAGAAACTTCGTTTTAATTTGCGATGTCATAGATATACTATGTTCAGTTGGGAAAGTCCACGCGCAAGACAAACACATAAGATGGCGGACTGTTAAACTAGTAACGCCGTGTTCAACTTTTATTCCAGCGGAATATTTTGGTACTAACTATAATTGATTCTTGCAGAAACCATTTTGTTCTAAAAGTGTCGTACTTGAGCGTAGTTAACATCTCTGATGCAAAAACGTAAACAACATTGTGGTGCGACGATTATGCAATGAAAGTATTTTTACCATTTCTGTCAGCTCAAAAGTTAGATGCGACGAATACGTAATGGCGACGATTGTGCAATGAAATATGGTAGACTATAAAATCTGAGATGTTTCTCTAATCTCTGGATAAAATGGCTGTTGTTTAGGTTAAGTGATGCAATGTTTTTTATTGTGGTATTACGTGCTTCCCATTTATTATTCTTCATTATAAGCAGTGATAAAATTGATGTATCCTGTAATGACAAAATTAATTAAGAACGAAGATTTTTCCGTTTGTAATGATGTGACGTATAATTTGGCAGAATCGTCTCTGGGAAAATTACACAGGCATTAGTTTTTCGTTGCGCATTGCATAAAATATGAGGAACAAATGATGCAATCGAGCATAAATATTAGCAGCAAGAAATAGTGAAAACAAGAGTAAATTTGTTGCATATTAACTTCAATAGGAAATAGAATGTAGAACCCTGTCATAATGAATCCTTGTACAGTGAAACCTCGTTAATACAAACCCTGTTAATACAAAGTTCTCATTAATACAAAGTGATTTTGATTCCCCCTGGAATGAGATGAGAAATTAAATAATTACTTTAATGTTCAATAAAAATTTTATTTTTAAATAAAACAATATAATATGAAGTTCTCTAGTAAAAGGAAGTCATTGTGGTAGTAAGAATAATTGTTTTATGGGGATAAACAATATAAATAAAATTTTAACACTTTTTAAGGTTTTTGTGAACACCTGTTAATACAAACCTCATTATTACAAACAGCCAAAATTTTGGTCCCTTAAGGTTTGGATTAAAGAGGTTTCACTGTATAAAGTAATGTAACAGACAAGAAGTACAAGTACTTACAGTTGATACTTGTAAATAGGTACACACACACGAAGGGACAACACACATTTTTGCGCAGTCGCGACGTTTCGCCAGTTTAACACTGGCGAAACGTCGCGACCGCGCAAAAATGTGTGTCGTACCTTCGTGTGTGTGTACCTATTTACAAGTATCAACTGTAAGTACTTGTACTTCTTGTCTGTTACATTACTTTGTTAGCCTAGCGGCCTATTTCCCGCCATTCTTATGAATCCTTGTTCAACATATTCCTGGTTATAAAGCTTCTTATTTTTGGTCTCTTAAACTTGTTTTGAAATGACCCTCTTGTAGGGAATTCCCTTTTACATAGTAATAATTTTTGTGTCCCTTCAGAAACATTATAACAGGGTTCTACTGTACCTCCAAAACACAATTATGAATACCGGTACATTCAAGGTATTTAGGTTAATTAACGTTATTCTCTATCCCGCGTTTTTGTACCTCGAAAAAGGTTAATGCTGATGCTAGCTCGTAAAATATGACGTAAAATATTTCATGTCTCAGTTTTAAATTGTTAGGTATCTTGGAAAATATTGCAAGGTCATCATAGCATATTTAATTGCAGAAATGTTCTTTTTTATTTTTCCCCTACAAAATATGTATCTTGATTTTACAGCTGGAATTAATATGTTCTGTAGGTAATGTTCTAATAACAATTTTGGTTTTATAGGCCATTATTTGTGTGTTGTATTGGCCTACACAAATCATTGAATGTAACAAATGTGATTTTCATCTTAAATTTTCTCTCTTTGGTTAGTAGTGTGTGTTGGTAGGTAATTACATAGTGGTGTTATTGGTAGCATCTGCTATTAAGGCATTAGCACCCACAATGTTGTTTAAATATGAGGGAGGCCTATAGTTTGTTTAGACAATTCCTTGAAAAACGAAATTTTGGACCTTGAAAACCTGGAAAAATGTGTGAATTTTAAAGTTCATATTTGGTGGTCGTCCTGTTTTTAACAAATTTCAGTATAACCTATGGTTTTGGTACAATTCCTAAATTTTTCTAAGCACAATTTTATGATATTTATGACGGTTCTGAGAATTGCCTTGGTAAAATCAAAGCTGTTATAAAATCTGATACATGAAACATTGGGACCTGCTGTGTGGAAAAATAAAATACTTCCTGCTCTAAGGGTTATTGTTCTAGTAAATTCAGTTATTGTTCTATAAACTGTTAATGGTTGCTGTACTGTAGTTTATGGTATAGTAATTGTATTGGGATATGGCGTTTGGTACTGATTTGTGTTCTAGGCTGCACTCCGGAGAGCAAGTGCCGTGATCAGATCCCAGAAACCTCTTCCTGTGAAGAAAGCTCGTGCGAAGAAAGCAGAATAAGTTTTGTATTAAGTAAACTAAATAAAGATGTTATAAATATAAATACTGTAGTTGCAGTTTTTTGTATCTTTGTTTGCACTATCATGTTTAGTTGGTATAATTTGTACTCCAACCAGGCACCTTCATCTTGTCCTTCGCAAGTTGGACACATACAGTCAACTCTCGATTATAAAACCCTCTTGAAGTAACGACCCTTTTTCCAAGAACCGTGAAAAATTTAAAAAAAAAATTGCTTATAAAAATTTTAATTTAAAAAAATAGCAGAAAAAGGCGTAGCATTTATTATGGTTGCAGTTATGTATTCCTAGAAAACTGTACTGCCGCACACGGTGGGTATGTTCTAAAAATATACGTTGCTGGCCCTTCCTCTCGCACGACGCGATGGCCAGCCAGCCGGCCCGAATGCCCCTTCCCATCCCCCGGCCAGCTGCCCGGCCGCTTCTTTCCCTCCACCGGCAACCACTTCAATAAGGCTGTTCACTCACCCCTTTTTCATCATGTGCTCGCTGTAACTTTTTTGCCACTAATTTCTCGTGCCCTTGGATACGGTAGTCCTGTCTTTCCGCCTGTGATGTTACGATTATACGTCATGTTTATTTAAACTTATTACGTTTTCTGTTTTGTTAACTAAAAATATATTAAATATAGGTAATTATAATGTCATTTAATGATGTATACACAGTAATGTTCATAAATCATTATTTTAACGAGTGAAAGCAGGACAGTTGATAATTGACACTACCAAACGTCGGGTGCACGTCTCAGAAATGCGTGGCATACGGCAGTAGGACACATGACAAAAGCGTACATATCTGGCGTGTCACTAGCGTACACGTGCGCTCGTGCCCAAGCACACGCAATTGGCTCGACCGTAAATAACAGCTGTGGATACACTTGTATACGTCGGTGAAAAGAAAATATGAAACGTCATTGTATAGGTTTAAAGGTGTTCTGTAAATGTTGTCCAAGTTTATTAACAATGATCAACATCTTGATGTTTAATTGTTTACTGTTTGTGAACAAATTGAAGCTGAGTATCATATCCCTCTCCATGCACATTGGTGAAGTGTGTGAATAACTCGTGCGGAGGGTAGAATAATTTAATAAGTAGATTATTTTCACATGGCCAGCCGAGTTAGGGAAGTGAAAGAACTGCAGAACGAAGGGAGTAGTGTTATCACGTCCCATCTGCTGAGCTAGCGAGCCAGGAACTGTGACTAGGTAGTGGTCAAAAGTGGCGCAAGTGACATAGGTTAGACACGTCGTGTATGTTGTTTTTTAACTAACCAGTTTCCAGATAGATCCTTGTGCACACAAATTATCGTACACATGTGTGTGGTCACTCGCTGCCAAGACGAGGTCCCAGGCTGTCTTGGGTCCCAGGAGGCAAACAGCTTTATCAAAACATATGTTGTTCCAACTAGAATTACCATTGCCGGCAGTTTGTGCGTAATGTGTCGAAGAAATGTCTTGAATATCAACCATAACATACCGTATTTATGCAGATATAGGCCGCACCTTTTTTCCAAAAATATGATCTCAAAAAGTGGGGTGCAGCCTCTTCGCGAGATAAAAAATTTTTCCCCCCGAAAAAATGATGAATATGTCAACATAGTACACTCTACTTTACTGTTTTAATTCATTTTCTATGCACGCAAGTCGAAAACAGAACATAAACACGTAATAAAACATTTGTATACGGTCCACGTACAAAACAAACATCGGGCAGCGGCCAACCGGCCCTTTCCCCCCTCCCCTAGACATACTGTTGCGGCGTCTGCGGCAACTACCGCTCACAAGATGTTTTCTTGAACTGCAGATCACGAAGGTGGCGTAGGGTATTTTTTTTTAAACAAAATACCGTACGGAGTTGAAAATAAGGGCGGGCCACTAACACTATGTTGACATTTATTTGTGTTTTGCTTGTATCCGAGGGCAAATATTTTAACTAGTGAGAATACCTACTATGGTCAGTTCATAAAAGAAACCATTAAACGTGGTAAACTTTCTTGGAAGTAAAATAAATAAACAATAAAAGCAGACATGCAATTTGGCTTTGTTTACAACACGTCCCGTGTAACGTTTGGAGTAGGCTAGCGTAGCGTCAGATGCACAAGGCCAGCCGGCAGAGTAGAGAGTATGGCGGAGAGGCAGGTGCAGACGAGTGGGTGGCTCAGATAACGGAACTGAAAGCTAGGCAAGAGGGGAGGTAGCAACACAAGCTGTAGGCAAGGTCAAACTCCGCTACACGCGCTAGGCAAGAAGATGATACGCAAGAGGGGTGGGGGGATGGCTACACACGATGCAGACAAGGTCAAGCTCAGCTACGCATGCGCTCCAATCGATGGCACGCAGCAGCTGTCATCACACGATGAATATATGGTTGCCAAGCGTCAGCATTTTGGTGCGGCCTCTTTTTGAGATATTACTTTTTCTGAAACTTTTGTTCTGAATTTAGGGTGCGGCCTGTATCTGCACGCGGCCTGTATCTGCGTAAATACGGATTCATCCTATTGAAATATTTTTACTATTTCAATCAACATTGTGCAAGTACCTTGTAAATAGTTTCGAAATGCCGACATTGCTGGCACTTAATTTACGTTGCTGACGATATTTATGTTTCATTATGATGAGTTCATGCTTGTTGTTGAGCTACAGAAAGGTTGTATATGCACGTCCAGAGTATCATTTATTCAAAATATGTCATTCTATTGAAAAAATACCATATTACTACTGTATTTCAATAAACTTTATTGTGGCTTTCTTGCAAATATCTTCCAAAAACGGTCATTACTGCCGCAAGAATCAATATTGTCTGAGACGTTTTTGCTTAATTTTGAGCCAAAGAAAGATCATTTATACTCTTGCAGTGTACCTATTTATTCAAAATACTTCGTTCTACTGAAAAATATTACTATTTCAATAAACTTTATTGCGGCTTTCGTGCAAATAACTTCCAAAAACGGTCGTTGAGGGCACTAGAATCTGTATTGTCAGTGATGTTTTTGCTTAATTTGGAGCCAAAGAAAGGTCATATGTCCGCTTCCAGTGTATTTACTTATTCAAAATACTTTACTGAAATAATATTACTATTCCAATAAACTTCATTATGGCATTCTTAAAAATAACATTCCAGAGTGGACGTTGTGGGCGCAAGAATTAATGTTAACGGCAACGTTTATGATTTATATTGAACTAAACAAAGGTTGTAGATACACTTCAATGGCATACTTTTAAAAATAACGTGTTTGCTTTTCAAAATAAATGTGTATAATTTTATAAAAACATGTAATTTTTGCGTCACAGACGAGTGAAAGCAGATTCAATGATAAAAACGGTAAATGTCGACGTTTTAGTGGTTGGGGATCGCCGAAAATTTGTCAAAATTCTAATAACGACCGCTGTTCCTGATGATGGAAATTATGAAAACTTGGTTTATTTTTTTAAACTTGTCTTGGTTCTCTCGCATGGAAATGCTAGTTTAGAGAGGATTTTCCATTAACAAAGAATGCTTGGTGGAAAATCAAAGGAATATTTCTCTGATTGATACTAGGCAAGTTTATGATGCAATGTTGCAGCAGACGATGTGGAGAAAGCGAGTATTACAGAGAGTTTGGTGCATTCTGTTCGCAATGCACGATCTCGATATTCGGAGGTTCTGAATGAACAAAAAGCTGATAAGGAAGTGGAACAACATGCTGAGCGAGTGGAAAAAAAAAGAAGACAGGACATAGTCAAGGAACAGGAAATCAAGAACAAAAGGCTCTTAGAAGAAACAAAGAATGAAATCAGCTTGATAGAGGAGGGAATCAAGGCTTTATGGCCTAATTAGAAAACACTGGGCCTGTTTCTCATAATATGTATTTTTTGTGATTGTGACCATGCTTAGAAAAACAATTTAATAATTTATGTTTTATTCCTATCGTAGGCTCTATGGATTATTTTATTTATCATTCTTCCCCACATGGAGAGAACACCTATAGGTAGGTGAAGTGTAAATTGTTTTTACCAATGTTTTAGTTATGTATTGATGTAGTCAGAAATTTTGTAAACCATGCCATCGAGAGTCAGGGAAAAATTTTTTATTTGGTCTGGCAAAGTCGGGGAATTTTACTATGGCCACCATGTGGGAGTTATTGGCACCTATAAGTTACTTGTGGTCCACTGTCAGCTTTAGGCATGGCTACGGGCCTGCCAGTCGGTAGAGCAGACCTAGAGTACAAGTCCTTCCAGTGGGCTAAGCTGTAGGAAGTGGTACAAGACTGGCAGTGTTAAGTTAGGTGCAATACAAGTGAATAAGGGTGCTGGGCCTCCTGGTCAGATACAAATAATGTTCTAGTATTGTAATACTATTGAAGCTAAATAATAAAATATGATCTTTGAACGATTCTTGCAATGGGTTGGTATTATGTGTAGAACCGATATCGTGGACATACGCTATTGCTTGCGAATGTTGCCGTCTTGCAGAAAACATCCACAATAAAACGAAAAACAACAACAAAAACCAACAAAGAAAAGTCTAGCGTTTTTTTCGTTTTATTGTGGATGTTTTCTGCAAGACGGCAACATTCGCAAGCAATGGCGTATGTCCATGATATCGGTTCTACAAATAATAAAATACACATGGAGTAGCAGTGTTGTGTGACTGACTCACTTGTTTTATTGTGTCTGTAGGATTTTTTTTTCTCTGTTACTTTATTGTACAATGATATTTGAGGTCATCAATTATTTAATGTAAATACATTTCAGTAATCTTTATTCTTCACTTCTGTATAACTGTAACTGAAGCAAAAAAGAAAAGCGAGCGGGACAGACACTTCATAATCACAGTGTTACATAAGTATGTATGGGATTTAATGTTCATGATCTAAGTACTCTTCTACTGAGTGAAACACATGTTCGGCAAAAAAGTCCGATTTATTTTTGAAGAATTTAGGATCTGGAAAAAAAAACAATTCTTGTAAATTTTTTGGCTGTTTGTTAAAAATGTGACTACCGGAGTAGCCTGGCCCTGTTCGTACCAATTTTAAATTTACAGAGCCTTATTCATAGTCAGAGATAGCTCCGAGGTGATCCTGAGATCAACTTGTGCCATTTAGTCCAGGGTTGGTCCTGACTTTGTCCGAACCATGTGGTACCTTATTCATAAACTTCAACTAAAGCCGAACTATAGTTGCGGAATCAGCCATGTACACTGATGCTGCGCTCATGCACACTTTAACACAACAAATATTCACTACTGAAAATAATTTGAGTCTATGACATCTACACCAAAATTTTGTTTCAGTTACGTCATATAGGAAATATATTGCGAAGCACATTTTGCACTAATAAGCCATTTTATGTTATGAATACAATAAGCAAATTTTTCTTTATAAATTCAGTTTGCTAACAATGTTGCTTTAGAGCAGTGGTAATGTTTTTGCTTCCTAATTTGGAGTCGTGAGTTCAAATTGTTTTGAAATATTTTTAAATTTTTATAGTACACAAAATTGTTACTGTACGAAAAATCCGAAGTAGTATATCAAGCAAAAATGTTGGCAGAAAACTTAATTCACATATGGAGTAAATTACGTATTACATATTATAGGCCTTCTAAACAGATAAATTTTTTTAACATTTAAAATTTAGTTGCATATCTATATTCTCATTTAATGTAAAAAGCAGCAGTTGTGTGTGAGAGAAAATTTTAATTTTGCAATGCATTGCTAGGTATAAAGGTTTTGCTCGTAGTATTTTTGTGTACATGTCTGGTAAATCGGCGACTGAAACTACCGCTTCTGCAGATTTTGCCTTTTTAAGGCCACCAAGATATTACAATTCAGATTCATGTCCGCTAGTTAAATATCCAAAAGTACATATAGAGTGTACTTAATGTGACAGCAGTCAGCCCTCAGTGATGCTCGCAGACTAGCGTCCTCCAGAAGTGATTTCGGAGATCACGTTTGGGCATGTCAAATACTACATAAGAAATATACTTCGTTTGAAAATACAAAACATGATGTTGAAAATGTGTAATTAATAATGAAATGCAAAGCACTGGAAACATTTTTAGTAAGAAGGCATGTATTTAAAACATATTTCGGGTGTGTTCAAACAGTCACATGTTAGTAAAGATCACAAAGTAGTGATGCGAATGATTCAGAAAGGCATGTAGTAAGCACTTGAAAACAATAAAAAAAAAAAAAAAAAAAAAAAAAAAAAAAAAAAAAAAAAAAAAAAAAAAAAAAAAAAAAAAAAAAAAAAAAAAAAAAAAAAAAAAAAAAAAAAAAAAAAAAAAAAAAAAAAAAAAAAAAAAAAAAAAAAAGATATAATTTAAAACAAAAAACTGCGTTGGAGAGACAATTATATGCTACTGATACTTAAATACTTTGGAACAAACGCACTTGTTCCTGTCCCTCAACCATGATGTGGCAAGATAAGGGTTACCTTGGGAGCACGGCCTAAGAAAAAGGCTGTGCTCGGGAGTATCCTGCAGCATGGCAGAAGGACTTGTTAGGGATGTGCCGTGTATTACTATTTGCTATACTCTTCTTTTTTTTAAGTTTCCTGTAATATCAAGAAAATTTTATTACTTCTGTATTTGTGCCAAAACTCTGTAATATTTTTACACATTATGCAAGATGCCATTTATATTATAAACTGGTGAAATAGGCGTACATTTTTGAGAAAAAAATGTCTTGCATTGTAACACATTACAAACTATGAAAAATTATTGCCCTTTAAATAGCTGTAGACTATTTGCATATTTTCAGATTTTTACCATGTGGGAAAAATGCAACATGTTTTCATGCAGTATTGTACGTGAATATTTTTCTGTATGTTTCAAAAATATTCCTCATCAAAAAATGGATTGGAAGGGGGAGTGGAAACAACTCGGTGATGTATCAGCGATATGGTTCAAGCATCGTAAGTACTATATGTTTCTCAAGGGGACCAACCAAAATTTCATTTGCTTAAGTTCCTGTGTTTTTTCAGTTATTGTGTAGAGACTAATTGCAATTGATGTATTCCTGTGTAACAACGTGTTTGAGTGAATGAAAGTGTACAAAGAATATGCTTGAATGGGAATAAGAGGTCAGTGTGTTTTTTGTGTTCATATATAGCAAGGTTTTGATTTTCGGCAAAGCTGAAATTTGTTTTTGCAAGTTAGTGTCATGTAATAACATAGCTTAATTGTGTAGCGAAATTGTGTACTAATATTCAGACAAACAACTATTATTATATCATAATGAAAAAAGCATCAGTGGGATTAACAAAATTTATTCACTACTATACACGTCACTCCAAAAATAAATACAGTAAATATATGAGGAGGGTACTCGAGGGCAAGGATGTTACTCAACGGAAGCAGACTGACGACTATGTGTCCGTAGGTTGTAAGGGTATACAGATAAATATGTGTATATATATTTTTATCTTGTTAGAATAGTGTATTTTGTAATTTTGGTGAGGTCGGCACTGTTAATGAACTGAAATTTTGATTGAATATTTTAATAATTTTAGTATAATTACAGGCCCTTCTCTTGCATTGCTAATATTCTTAAATACAATAATTATTTTGTGTATTTTCTTTTATGTAATAAAATGTACCAAAATAATTTAAAATAAAGCACAATTCAAAGGTTCTTAAACACGTGTCTCCTCTGTGTGGAGTTATTTGGTCGACAATCTATCCTTATAGGCATTGTGACAAAGTTTGCTTTAATGAGAATTCTGGAACGAAAGAGTGAATGAACTTCACTTTGACCTTTACAATTTGGTTACAACACCCTTCAGTGCAACACTTCATACCTTATGTAGTCTTCACCCTAGCACATCATGGGCGTAGACTCGTTTGAAGGAATGGCGAAAACAAACAAGTTCACCGCAACGCTCTGGAACTTACAACTCTTAACAAAGGCGAAAAACCCGAGCTACTGTCATCCCGAAGATACCAGTCTACCACCACTTGACATTGTCGGCAAGACTACCGACCGAGGCTGACTTCCATCATGCATAGTGCACCTGCGCTTGTGAATTAATCTGAAGTTGAGGAGAACTCGCACTGCAATGGATGAGGCACGCTCTACATCCCTATCCTTATAGGCTTTTTAATAATGTTTGTCACCTACTAGATGTGATATCTTAGACGTCCAGAGAGGAAAGGAGGTTCCTTATTGAAAAGATGACTTTTGCAGCAGCTAGGCCAGTTTTGTCAAGAGGCCGAACATTTTTAGTGCAGCATTTCAAGCGCCGAAGATACTCAGCTATGTCCAACGCCATTAGGCCCGATTCACAATGCGCAGTCGAGCAGTCCGTAGTTCACCCGTGGAGATTGTTAACTTTATCTTCGACTGCTGGACTGCCAAATCATGTGATGTAAACAAATCTAGTTTTTCGAAAATTTATGTGCTTCTAAATGCAAAGTAAGCAATTTTTTTTTACCAATATGTTCAAAACATTGTAGATTAAATAGTTTTTAAAATCAGTACATAAAAATCATGGCTGTTGGACTGCACATTGCAAATAGTTTACGACTGCAAACTGTGCATTGTGAATCGGGCCTTATGATAATGCTGTGTCATTTAATAACACCAACACTTCTGAGGGAGTATGATAACTGCCCGAGCATATTTGCTTGCTAGGTGAGGGCGAAGACGTCAACTATTCTTTAGGTTATTTTCCAGTAAAACAAGTTTATTTTCGGTTTTTCATACATTATTCTTATAATGAATTTATTTTATGTGACCTATGAACATCAATCATTGGCATGTGATTAAGTTTTGCTTTTGCTGTACTAACTGAAGTTAATGAAAGCCAGCCAACTATTTATTTTATTTATTTTGAACTACTTAAACTATATCCTGAGACATGAAACTTGAATCTTTTCTCATTAAGAAGCGCTGCACATTTCTTTCTACGAGGGCGAGAATTTGGAATCTCCCTCTTGCCCCACCAAATTTTTAAAATTTCATTTACAGAAAGGCTGGCTACTATAATCTTGTTCAGAGCATCAGGGTAGTTTTAGTAGAAATAAGATTTCCACTCTGAAAAATTATCTAATAGTAGATGGTTTTTGTTGGTTATAGGACAAGAACCTTTTTTGAGTAAATTTTTTACTAAGGTAATACCGAAAACAAATTTTTGATCCAAAAAGCATTTGTAGTGATTTAATTTTTAATATTGTTAAATACATTTAAAATTTATAAAATCTTGGCATTTTTTATCTGTTTCAAAAATAATTATTTTTTATCTAGGCCTAAAGTAATTGGTTGTGTTTCCCCAAAAGTCATCTACAAATTTTTTACATTTTTAAATATCATCTTGAAAATAAATCTTATTGTCTATAGTCTATGTTCTTAGCTCTGCCTCGCTACTCAAATTTGTGTTGCTTCACCTTTCTATCTTGCCGTAATTTCATTGCATCGAATGGAAATAACCCTCTGTAATCTACATCATTTAACTTTTCTTGTCTAGTATCTTACTATCCAATTTTCTCTAACCAGGATAAGGTCTCTGCTTGCCCCGGAGTATGGCATGAGATGCATTGAAGAGGCGCCAAAATGAAAGGTGCTGGGGAAAGTGGAGATCTCCGAGAAAACTCGTCAACTAGTGACATCGCCTAGCACAATGACCACATGTGTAAATCCGGGAACCGAACCCGTCGAGAATCGGACTCGAATCTTCTACTTCGCTCCATCAAAGGGACTCATTTCATGTAATTTTTGAGGGTTCAGTAGATGCCCACAGGCGCCCAATCAGAATTCGGCTCTCGGGGGTGTGATCTCCTCGGATATATCCAGAAACGGATCAAAAAAGGTGGGTGGTAGGGGCTACTGTCCCCTCTAAACCACCCAAAAATTCAAATAATTTCAGTATAAATATTAAAACTGAACTTCGTGACAAACCATTTATATCGGAATGGCATTGGTTTATTTGTAAGGAAAAATGTGCACGATCGTGCGCAAAAGAAGTGTCGGCTCATCGCTGCCTTACAGTTGTTAAAAATTTTTTATTTTAGTACTAATTTGCCCCCTAAAACTCATTGCTGGAGCCATGCCAGCTGGGTGCTCTCCTCGTAAGCCAATCATTTGCCCAAATTATATTTTCGGCCTGCCGATAACTGGAGCAATCCAGTAGGAGATCGTCTATAGCAAATAAAAATTTGAGCATGTACTCTAGTTTTGCATGTTACTCTTCATGTTCACGAATTTCTGTTATTCTTTGAAAATGTCTTCATTCGATTTTCGTTACATTTTCATCTGCATATCACTTTTGTTAAGCTGTTTGAACACTTTTATACCTAACTGATAACACAGAGGTTGATTAACATTGTCATTGATTTCTGACAGTTAAATTGTTTCCAAGTGTATTTTGACTTTGCTCCCTTAGTTGATGTAATAAAAGAATTTGGCAATTATTTCAAACGTTTGGAGATAATTACAATCGAGTGAAAATTGTGCCGTATTGATTTGTACTAATTTACTGCAAACTCCACTGCTCCGAGGCATTGCTGTTTAACACTATTCATTTACTATCTGATTTTTCTGTAAGTAGCAATTCATGTACAGGATGCTAGGACATAATTTTTATCAGTCAATAAAAAAACTAAAATTGCTAACTTTCCTTATGGTTTAATAATCCTGTGCTACCAATAGGTTTGAAGACTATAAGTCATTAGTTGAAATGTTTAGTTTCATGAAGGTATAACATTGTAGCACTGATATTTTATACTTGCGTATAAAAATTTTTGCACAGTCGTTTGGACTGAAACTGCAACATTCCAAAATGAGATGCGGATTCAGTATTTCTCGATCTATCAGAGGAGGGGGTAGACCTTTCTCTGATTTTTTAGGGGTTTTATCTGTAGAATATGTAGGTCATAGATTAACCATACGCATTGCCTCAGAGTGGCACTATGTTTTAGAAGGAGAGGGTTGAGGACGTACTCCCTCCTTTTAATCACTGCTTAGAAATTCGTATAAGACTAAATATTTTCTGGTTGCAACACTTTGATGCAGATAAAATAATTATTTTTATGTTTTATACACAGTGGCATAGCCAGGATTTGTGTAAAAGGGAGTGGGGTCAAGGGTAGGGGTAATGACTAATGATATAATTAATGTTGACCACCCCATTAAAAGAAGAAGTCTGGGGAGTCCTCCCCCGGGAAAATTTGGATTGTTAGGTATAAAATAGTGCTATTTTAATAGTTTTCATAGTGAAACATTTAATATTTTCTGGTAAAGTGTTATTAATTTTTTAAAAATTTTCTTCAAAACTAATCTTGAGGGGCAAGGCAGAGCCACTGGTTATACAACATTAATTATGTTACAAATTCCCAAGCATTTTTTTTACTAAAGGTAAAGTTCTCTTCCTCCTTTAAAAACAAAGTCTGTCTGTGATCATACAATCTATGCATAAATTAAAAATTTAGTCACTAGGTACTCACTAGGCAACACAATTTTCTTCTCACGCAGCCGGTAACGTTATAAATTTCAGGCTGAGACAATCAATGTGAAAACTATGTTTCATGTTATCAGTTTCTGAGAACAATACAGCTGAAGTAAATAGGGAAAAGATATTTAACGAAATCATAAAAAAAATTAGGAATTACGTTTTTATCGTGTGGTACTAGGGTACGATAATTGTATGGTGGCGTACCATATTATTTTCCTGCGGCACGTTGGCAGTCGTGGGGACTACGAACGACGCATGCGCACAAGGTCAGCTGCTGCGGAACGTAAACGTCAGAAATAACAAAACAAGCCTTGGGGGAACGGAACGCCTCTGCCCGTGCCAGCCGCAGCCCGCAGGTCACAACACAACAGTGGCGCGAGTCGTAGAGGCGTAACGAGTGTGTTCTGTGGTTGCGTGTGCGTACGCTGTTATCTGTCTGTCGCATGACGCTGAAAATAGGCGTGGTTCCGTAGTTAACGGTACTGCAAGTTGTGTAAACATGACAAGCTTCCCGCTCTCCATGCCGGTGAGTAAAAAACTTTATATCACTGATGTTACGCTGTCAATTTGAACCAAATAAAGAAACTGGGTTGGTAATGACACCGAACACTAGATGTTGGTTAGCACACATTTTTAGAAGAAGCGTATGAAAAGCCCAGCTAGTGGGTAACTTTTGAGTGCGTTAGATGTTTAGTTAGAAAAACAAGTGGTGAATAACTGAGGTACAGGTGGTCGTCTGTCTAGACTTATTTTAAACACGGGAATTCTTCGTTCACGTCATATTTTCTAAAATAAGTTACGATAATAATAATAATGAATATCAATGTGCTTTTTTTGTATGCCTAATATACTTAAAAGTCCGCATTCCTGCAACCCCTCTCATTTTTATCTATTTTGTGAATGTAAATTATATTAACTAAGATGATCCATTCATTCACATAATTTTACCCTTGAATTTTCGTGGCTAGGAAAGATTACAGCTGACCCGAAATTCCACTTTCACGCATATACGCGTTCACATCCCGAACCACCTATAAGTCCTCTGGCACAGTTGATGATGTTCGTGTTCGTTGATGCTGGCGTCATTTGAAGGACAGGTTACCAGTTGCGTGATGGCTGGACTGTCTGTAGGGGGTTGTGGTGTTGCAGTGGTTAGTGTTTGTTATGAAAGCATTTCAACTCTCACTTCCGGCAGTTGGTTGTAGGTATCCAGTCTCCGTAGCGCGGTTGGTTAGGCGCCGGACTGCGATGCGAGAGGTCCTGGGTTCAAGTCCTAACTCGGATATGGCTGTCGTGTTGTCCCTTCACCTTCACCCTATTACCGTACAGGTGGTTGGTGTTATAGTGTCACAGTTAACCAAGTACTGATTGGCACAGTCAAATGAGTAATGATTCTGCACAAAATCACTCTGCAAATAATCTTGAAGTTGAGGTGCAAGTGTACACGTAAGACACTGAAACAAAGTGGGGTAAAAGTCTTTTCGCGAAAACTACCGGGCCCTAGACATTAGATATGGTAGCTAAGGTAAATTTTGTAAATGCATAATATTTTTACGTAAAAACTTCTCCATTTAACTGCCATTTATTTCAGGTTGTTAGGTCTAATATTGTTTTTAGCCATAACGATCATCTGTCAATAGTAGGTCTAAAAAAAGAAACGTTTGTCGGCCAATTAGTTTTAGTCATAAAGCGTGTTCGAAATGGCTTATTTGGGTATTTAGGGTTTAGGAATTTAGGGTGTATGGTTTCAAACGTCAAAGATTAGCGCTGCATGTGGCAGAATCGGAAACTAGAGGTTTGATGTAGTTTCGATGTTTGTTACCTTCCTCGTATCCAGGTTTACGAAAAGTCACTTCTTCGCCCGGGTACAGTAAAATTTTAACTTGTTACGTTTACAAACTGATACGTCCGAGGGACGAATGTTTGGTTTAATAGGTGAATTTAGCTATTTGCTCTCATTTATTTACCACAAACTAACTAATTTGCTACGGTATGGCAAATTTTGGTGACTAACTATCTGTAATAGATTAGTTTTTGTAAAAAAATTCTGTTTTAAATAAACTATACCTTTACCGCACACAGATATTATTAAATGACTTTTTTCACTTATTCTATCCTTTCAATAAAAATATAATTAAAAAAAACTTTACTAGCAATTTTTTTACTAGGTATATTAGGCCCCTACAAGGTAGGAAAATTACTTTTTAATATAAACATTTATTATAATTGTTTATACACAAAAATACAATCGCGATGTTTTGTTCATAGTTACATAATGCTTGTCATAGATGGTTATTATTAGTTTCGTTTGAAATACGGGACCATAACGCTTGAATCAACAACAGCAGACGACTTTACGGACCTATTTGGGGATTTAGTGTGCTACTCTACCTCAGTAAATGTCAACCCTAAATCCCCAAATTTTTAGGCCCTAAAATTGGTCACGTGGTCGATTTAGGTACCTAAATGGCAGTCTTCTAGCGGATTCGAACACAGCTATAATCAAACGCTTAAAACTTGAAATGAAGGATCGTTGGGGGGGAGGGGGTGGTAAAACTTATAAACATAATTTCAGCTGTCCGCAAATATTTTAGCAACCATAAATAACTTCGAAAAATAAAATGCTAGTCTTCTGTTTATGTAGTCCGTTTACTCGAAATAGCTACCTGCAAGAATGCATTACAGAAAGCTTTCGTGGTAGAGTGGTATTAAGGCGGTATTAATTTTTTGTGTTCACGGTGTAACGGATATGAATAAAAATAAATGTTAAGGTGGCCGTCTGTGTGTAATTTTTGCGCGTATAGCCCTATACATAATTGAATACTTTAACATTTGACTTTACGTTTCCGTTTCTTTAGCTGTTTCGTCATTACACAATACAAATGTAAAGTTAAATAAACGACAGTTGAAAAACGATTGGAAATCTGTTTTTTGAAACGGAAATATTGTGATATGAATAATTATATATTTACCGTAAAAGCATATCACGTAGATATTTAAATAATAAACCCTATATTTTCACTTATTATATTAATTTTTCAGAACAAACGCAACGCCATCTATTGACGCAACTTAAAGTTCATTTATGAATATTTCTCCAACGCTACTTACCACGTTTTTTTCTCGAGTATGTTTAAGAAAAACCTGTTATTTTTTTCAAGAATTCCCAATACTGGAGAACAAAACTGTACTCAGAAATAAACATTTTTCGTTCTAGCATACATTATCAGCTTGTTATTTGCCAACGCCATTTTGACTTTGACTTTAGGTTTCAGTTTTTCTGAAACGTAAAGTCAAAGCTGATTGACTTTAGCTTTGGCGACACCATTGTGTACGCCACCATAAGAAGCCGTGTATTGAAAGCTATCGTAAAGTCAAATGCTAAAGGTTTCAATTGCGTATAGGGTTTTAGAGGCTTAAAAGTGCGAAAGCGATTAAGGACGAGACAACACGCGCGTAGGGAGAGACCCTAGCTTCTAGATGCGGGTTACTGAACTGGTGTACACCATAATACTATTTTTAATAAGTCTGCGGCAAGATTTACGTATCCAAAAAAGACCGCAAAATCACCTATTAATACATATGTGCAATGTTCTGTAAATGCTATTACTAAACAGACGTTACTCATATGAAATTAGCAGTTTTCGAATAATTTGTTGCCGGCCGAAGCTTTGCCCACTGCTCGGCGGTCTGGGCATACGGCCACTACAACGTTAACGATTGAAAGTACGACAAGCATAAACATTTCTTATATTTGCTATTCAAGTTACATGTGAATGTACATAGTCGCCTGCACTGCGTCGTGTTATTACGGAATATTACTTGCAGCTTAAAATAACTTATGTCCAACGTATTTTTCCACAAGTAAAATTATTTCTTATTTCCCTATTATGTATGCATCGCTACTTTCATTGGGAACACTTTCATACACAGGTTTTATTTAACGTATTTCTTAACTTGTGGGAATCGTGCCGGTGGTCGGCGGGTTTTTTCTAGGGGATCTCCCGTTTCCCCCACCCCTTCATTCCGGTGCTGATTTATACTCACGTCATGTTATCCCTCACCAGCGCTAAAGGTATATTTTAAGTGCTGACCAACATCTCTTCAGTCTTTCTTTCTAACCTGAATAATAGGTGAGAATGTGAAAATATAAACAACTTTCATACTTTACATTCGTCGCCAGCGATGATTGTCAAATCCATCAACGTTTTCGAAAATTCACCTGAGTATACATCGGTGTACACCGGATGTAAGTTATTACTGTTTTGCTCTCGTCTGGTTAAATCGATGCATCCACCGGTTCAACAGACTGAAATGTCGCTGTATCCGGTGGATGTGCTCCTGAACATCAATAAGTGAATTTTCGAACACAATCACGCAAAAAAATTTTTTGAAATAATTTGAATAATTGTGAAATGTTAGATCAAAGAAAGCAAACTTACCAAGTTTGTATTTTAAAATGTGAACTTACGTCAAAAATAAATGTTTTAATTAATTTGTAATATTCAATTTTATACTATATTTACTATTTCTAGATATGTGGAAATTTCGCTAATTCAATTACCTGCATGCTAAAATCCATTGTCCTGTGCATACTCTAGCCTCGTTTATTCGTTCATTGTCTGTTGTTCCACTGAGTAGTAGCTAGTGGACAAACGGTCGGGGCTTGAGTAAGTATAGGATATTTGAGTGTAACATGCAGGTCATTGAATTTGCGAGATTTCCCCATCTATAACTATAGCATGTGCTACGAAAGTGTTTAATTTGGATTTCTATCGCGTATAGTGTTAAGTAACATGAACAGATTAATCCAATTTCATTATTAACGGAAAATTAAAAAAAAAAAAAATACCCGTCAGTCTGACCACCACTGATGTGATGGATGCACCGGTAAATTAACGAATTCGCGGCATGTCAGCTGCTTATTCAATGTACCCGACGCCCGTCGCTAGCGCCAAGGCCCTGATTGGCTGACGATCGTCCAGTGTGACGTCACAACGTCCGCAATGACTCACCTGTATACAATCGTGCCAGGATTGCGACTGCTGGTGCCTCCGCTTTCTTTTTTATCTTTTATGTTCCGAAGGCTAAATACAGGTTGTGCCTAGTTCCGTCAGAAGGAGGGGCTTAGAGGAAGAAATTGTAGTGTGACGTAAGCATACCCCTCGGGCCTTGATTAAGGTACAGACTCTGTAGTGGCACAAATATTTATGTTTTAATAACGGTGAACTATTGTGTTCCGCATTTTGTAAATATATACATTAAATCTAATTCCTTTCACGGAACACTGCGTGGCCGGAAGTAAGACAGCTAAGAAGCATTTGAGAGAGCGAAGACGCTACCACATGGTGCATAAATAAGTGTTTTTACATTAATTGAAAATGTAAGTTTTTTTAAAGTAAATATTACAAATTGAATTAAGATCAAGCCGAGGATCGGTTTTGCCTTCTTAAGCAAATGTGCCCAAGCATTGGATTTAGGCTTGTAGGTATACATATTCAACAGCTGGAATGACAGCCTATTTATCGGCTTAATCTCAGACGCCGAAATCCTTACAATTTTTTCTGGCAAAAGAGATAATGCTAAATGCGTCATTCCGGCAAGATGTATGCTCATAAAATTGGCAAACCTTTTTACTTAAGATTATTCTTTTTATTAGGTTATCTGTATTGTCTTCCGAAAACCTGGAGATTTCAGTTTGCCCCACGCGCATTTAACAAAATTATTTGTCGAACGGAAACCCGATTTACTTTATTAAAAGGAATGATAGATACAGTATTTTAGTGTTTAGTTTTCTGTGTACATCGAATCTTGCTTAATACGATCCAGTTGAACATTGCTAAGGTATCAGTTACTTTGATACTAAATTACTATTTGGAACACGGTCTGTGGACCCATATACAGCGTGTCCTTCGTGTGAGGTGATGGTCAGACACGTGGAGCGCATGTAATAAAGACGCCTAAGGTCGTTGTTGTCCGTAAGTGCGAACGCCGTATGTAATCAGTCTCTTGCTTCCTGTGGACTTGGTAGTCACAGTTGATATCAGCTCTTATTACGTGCTTGCTGTACGGGAAATCAAGAGTACAAATAAAGGCAACAAACAGCGATTGTCGCACTTACGAAATCGTGGTTCCGAGTATCAGTCGGGCCAATCCCACAGCTTCCGTCGCGAAGGTTACGACCATCGCAGCTGCATTGTGGCGGAAAAATTAATGACGTGCCTGGTAGTTTTACAATAACGTTGGCAATGTGATTGTTACAACAACGGAATATCGATAGTGAAGAATCGTTTTTTTTACGCAGGTTACGCTATTTTATGTATTACATAATGTTTTCGTATCAATAAACTCCGCCTTTTTTATTTTCACATCCATAGTAGTATTTATCGCAAATTTATTTGTTAATGGGTCTCTTAACGTGCCCCTCAACAGTACAAGGCCTTGGTCACAGACGACTGGTAGTGGAACACAGGGGAAGGGGGGAAGGAGTCGGCCATGACTTTTTTTAAGGAACCGTCCAAGCATTCGCCTGGAGTGATTTCGGAAAACCGAAATTAGGATGGCCGGAGCCAAGGATCGATCCCGAGTCCTTCCGAATACGAGGCTAGTGTTTTACCATTGCTCCGCCACTCTTTTGTTATAAAAATGCCAAATTCATTTAAAATACTTTTTTTACAGATGAACTGTGCATTCTTTTGCAAAGAGCCTGCATATATTTGTTTACTAGCTGTCCCTTTGCGGCTTCGCCCGCGTGTACTATAGAAAAGAGTAACTAAATTTTAATAACGTATTAATTGATGGTGTTACTATATTCTCTGTATATCTTTATAACAACAAATACAAACAGCTTTATCCAGTCCACTACGCTGAGGGTACTTTAATTGCAGAACATCTTTGTTTTTAATTCATCTTTATTTCT
>PNEQ01040669.1:0-35477 GCA_003012365.1 Medauroidea extradentata | reverse complement strand
TAATTGCTGAGGTTAATTCTACTACGAGTTACTAAGATAATTTCTAAGGTAAATTATAATTCGAGTTACTAAGATAATGGCTGAAGTTAATTCTATTTCGAGTTACTAAGATAATTGCTGAGGTAAATTCTACTTCGAGTTACATTGCTAAGGTTAATTCTACTTCGAGTTACTAAGATATTTGCTAAGGTTAATTCTAATTCGAGTTACTAAGATAATTGCTAAGGTTAATTCTACTACGAGTTACTAAGATACCTGCTGAGGTTAATTCTACTATGAGTTACTAAGATAATTGCTAAGGTTAATTCTACTACGAGTTACTAAGATAATTGCTGAGGTTAATTTCTTCTTTGAGTTACCAAGATAATTGCTAAGATTAATTCTAATTCGAGTTACTAAGATAATCGCTAAGGTTAATTCTATTACGAGTTACAAAGATACTTGCTAAGGTTATTTCTACTACGACTTACAAAGATTATTGCCTTTTTTATGGACGAGTTTGGCAAGGTATTATATTCGTCGTCATTCGCTTTGAAGTCGGCAAGGGGATACAAAATTATGGGAATAGAGTCAACAGTATATACAGAGCAAGTGATGTTAGGTAGTTCATTTCAACGCCTTTAACTCTCAGCGTCTAAGGGTTCCAACCACAAATAATAGACATGTGGTGTCACAGTAACCTAATTCTGATTGGTACAGTCTCATTAGAGACGTCACATCACAAAGACACCGAGCCAATAACCTCGAAGAAGAGCTACATATATGTACGTAAGGCACTGAAACGAACTGGGGAAAAATTCTTTTGTGAATATTTCATGGCCCTAATTATTACGAAGAGGTGTAGGTGTGCACGTAAGGTATTGAAAGAAATTGTCGCTAAATTAATTTTACTATTTATCACAGGATCTAGTCATATCTAGGATATATAAGGATATATACAGGTTAATGATAAAGTCCGTGAAACATTTCATCAAATCGGTACAGTGAAATGGCTAAGAATAACGTAACAAATTATAGACGACGTGAAAGAAAAACTCTCAAAGTTTTTTTTAAAGTTAGCACCAAAAAGCTCCGCCTCATTACCAAAATTTGGTACGAGATTATCTTGATGATGACGCTGCCACATCGCTGGATGGCCGTGGGGCGGCCGCTGAACCAAGATCTCCTCCCGTGGCCACCACGATCGCCGGACCTGACGCCTTGCGATATTTTCTTGTGGGGATACATCAATGATAGTGTTTATGTTCCACCTCTACCGCAGAACCTTGAAGACTTGCGACATCGCATCGTAGCAGCTGCTCTTACCATCACTCCTGATATGCTGGGTCGGGTATGGGCAGAATTGGACTATCGAATAGATGTTTGCCGTGTGCCGAAAGGTGGACACATAGAACATTAACTAGTGTAAAAAAAATTCAGAGATTTTCTTTCCTGTAGTATATAATTTGTTACGTTATTCTCAGCCATTTCGCTGTACCGATTTAATTAAATGTTTCACAGACTTTATAGTTATCCTGTATATAACTTTACAATTTTATACCGAAAAACAGTACTTATGGCATTTGATTTTTATTTCCAAAAGAATAAAAAAAGCTTTTTGCAGCGAACAAAATTTTCAAACTGGAAATGATACATGTTTTATAGCTGTAGACAAGAAAACAATTCGTGACTGACCTGTAGGGTAGCATACAATAATATATATACTCAAGCATACAGCAGCTGCTCATTGGCTGCTCGCAGACACAGTGATACTACATTATTGGGGCAGTATTTAGTTTCTTATTTACTATTGGACCAGTACTATCCACGTGTCTTGCGAAACTGACACGAATTAACAGTTGTTTGAATTTTTGCTCGTGCATGAAAGATAGCGCGAAATTTTCAGTTCTGTATTTATAGCCGCCTCACTGATATAGGTCGTTCGGAATAAAGTGAGCACTAAAGATTTAACCTTTGAAAAAAAGTCACTAGCCGTTACTGCATATAAGTCACCATTAACCATAGTTACCTTACTGCTTGTATGGTTGGTAGCGTATTGCAGTAAGTAGTTCCGTGTATTTTTCTATTTAAATACAGCAATACTGAAATAAAATGAACTAAATTTGACATAACTATGTTTTACATAATTAATAAACGTTTTTTGTCCAACTATATAGGTTTATCTTAAACGCGCAAGCATTAAGTGACGTGTCCAGATAGGTTAGACATTTCCCGTCGTTGAGACGTTGCGCGCGGAAAGATACGAATTTGCTGCAAAGAGAAATTTAACAGGGCTTTTTTGAGTGCTCACTTTATTCCGAACCGCCTATACCATAGAAACTAACGGTAGAATTTTTTCCTTGCCAAATTAATAACATTAAGCCTACTAACCAGCAGTCAAATTAATTTTACCTTACTTAACCTAAACTAAAACCACTAGGGGCACAAAAACTCAAATTCTCAAGGAAGTGCGATTGGTGGGGGGGGGGGGGTGGTCGAAACTAAATCATTGCTGTTCTAATGTTCTTGTTTAAGGAGACCCAACGGTCACAGTCTTCGATAACTGTGTTTTACTTCCATAAAATGGCATTACAATATTTATTAATATATTACTAAGACAAAGAACATGTAAAATCATTTTAAGTGGGCAGGTAGATTGTTTAAGGTTTGCCTTTGCTTCAAGAAATCAGAGGGAGCCATATACCCTTGCGTAGAGCCGGTTATAGAAGGGAGCAAGAGAGGCTTGTGCTCTGGGCGGCACTCCAAGGGGTGACACATCAAGGGGCGGCATATCAACGGGTGGCACATCTAGGGGTGGCATATCAAGGGGCGGCATATCAAAGAGGCAGCACATCAGGGGGCGGCACACCAAGGCGTGACACATCAAGGGACGGCATATCAAGGGGTGACACATCAAGGGGCGGCATATCAACGGGTGGCATTACAAGGGGTGGCATATCAAAGAGGCAGCACATCAGGGGGCGGCACATCAAGGAGAGGCACATAAAGGGCCGGCATATCAATGGGCAGCATATCAATTGGCGGCACATCAAGAGATGGCAGGCAGGCGTCACTCTAGTGTAGAAAAATTAGGACAGGAGGAATATACCCATTGAAAAAGATAATTAAATTATTAAATAAAAAAAATAGCTGAGAAAAGAAAGGCGTTTACGTTATTTTATGATGCAAAGGCAGATTATATGTTGTGTTCTGTTGAGGTGAGCATTTAATATGTGGATACGTACAACTAAACTGAATCAACGAATTTAATTTCTCCCGTATAATTTTTAATGTACACGTTTCTGCGTTGTAAGAAAAAAATTAAATTAACTAAAGCAAAATTAACATTACATAAGAACTAAACACGTTTTCAAGCAATATTTCACTGCTCTTAAAAAAAGAAAAAAAAAAATGAGTAAGAACTAAATTAGAAAATAGGGGCGGCAGAAAACAATTTTGTCCAACTTACAAAAATTGACTGGATCCTGTACTGCTGCTGCCCGCCCCCCCTTACCCTACCCTAACTGATGTAGCGCTATTAAAAGCCACTGCCGTAGAGGTTGGAAAAATGAGGAAGTAGGTATGCGCACAACACTGCGCAGAACATCATGGCTCAATAGTACGAGCCTAGGTTTAGGCGCTCCTCTCGCCTTGTCTCTGGTGAAGTAAGAGCAGCGGTAACCACTTCCTCACTACAGTATGTGTTCTCTTGTTCATCAGACACACAAGGAGTCTTGTCAGCCACTCGTCGTCAGGCATGACTGCAGATGTGTGCTGCTGCGGCCTCAACTTTCGGGATGGCACCATCGCTATTGGATGCTTCCACGCAGTGAGTACCTGCAGTCCAAGTGCATATACAGGATGTCCAGAAACTGCCGTATATTAAGCACACTATGCGAATCCTGGGCTGAAGTGGAGACAAAATGTTGTACGATGACATTTTACATGCACAATATGGCAACATACTTCTGTAGTTATTCCACTCTTGCGCGCCACAGATATATCATTTATCTTACTACTACTGCTCTGACCTGCATATGATGGGTCCAGGTAAAAATCCTGAACAGTACAAACAAGGTTCTATGTTTACTTGACGTAACATACATGGAATAATGCCTAGCAGCAGAGCGCAAGAAGGGACTATCTCCATGCAGTGTTGCCACATTGTAAATGTAAAATGACGTCGTACAACATTTTGCAACTTACATTTTGTCTCCAATTCAACACATGATTCACTAACGGGCTTTTTATACGGCAGTTTCTGTGCAGCCTGTATAACACCAGAACTAAAGTTTAAAGAAAAAAATTCATTTTTGCGAAAGTTAAATTGAAATTTTTCCAAATATTATTCCCTTGTTTATGTCCAGATAAACCGGTAATGTAAATGAACAGCTTGCATGATGAGTTGTTTTTTTTTAAACGCTTCTACTTACAGTATTCCTAGGTCCTACTGAATGCCACCAGTGCGCTTAGCTACCGTTGCGTCACCTTGCTCGATGTAGGCTGGGAGCGGGAAGGATAGGGCTGTGCGTCGGATAAAGAGGGGATTGGCTTAAGATTCCACTATACACCTGTAGTACAAATTCTTTATTTTAAAGTAATATTTGTTTTAGAGTATAAATGAAAAACCGTTTGTTTATACTGTTATTGAAAAAAAAAATCAGTCGAAAAATTGCTAACTAGCATAAAGAAATAAATCGATGGAACAAACATATAATTTTAAAAAATGGGAAGGAAGTTTTGAGAGTGTTTCACGACACTTTGATGTTCTAGAAATTTAGAGAGGAATTTTAAATATTTTTAAGGGAAAATTGAACTGTTTTCTTCAAAATTGAAATACTTCATTTTAAATTTTTGGAGCTTGGAATTTTTCTCCTCTAGTAACTTTGACATCAAGGACGAGGACAAATATCAAGGTCAAACAAATTCAAGATGTCGCTCAGGGTCGTGATGTCACAATACGGGTCTACAAATCCTCGCCTGCAAAGAGTCCTTCATTAAACTTGAGATAGTTTGCAGTCTCTGCTACAGGTGAATTCTGGGATCTCCCAAAACTGATACCATTCTTCTGATTTGGTTTCTTGTTCTTGCTTAGCCAACCGTTTTCTCGGTTGTTTGTCTGCATCTCGAAGAGTGATACCCTGTCCTCGGATTTACAAATATTATTGTGACTGTGACGTGTGCTGTTTAGTCATATCAATTTTTCTCTTGTATATTTATTATTTTAAGATTCATTAGACTGTAATAGTGGTGAAAGTGACCGAGTCGAGTAGGTGGATCGGGAAGGGCACTTACAACAATAACTCAGACTTAGGAACGAGTCACAAAATCACAGATATTAATTTCAGTAGGATATTTTAAGAAAACGCAGTAGGGACCTATACAGAATAACTGATCCATAGTATCCAATTTAATGTTACGGGTTCCTATTTGTGCGGTTCTTTCGAGTTTAATATTTAAATTCCTGATGTCGCAAAAGCGTTACATAGAAATGTGGAAAATTGTTTGTACAATGTAGCCTAACTTTTCGCAAAACAAAATTTCTATGATTTTATTTACTTATCGATTTAATTAAATTTTGTTAGAGTCAATAACTATCTAAAATTGTTAATGCGTACGTTTTGAAAAAAAAAAAAAAAAAAAAGCTACATATTACAAACAAGTTCCAAAGTTTTCTATTTGTAGGTTTTGCGATATCTGCTACCTTCTAGGATAAAAAAAATAATAAGCTTACTAAAACTGCATGGATAGGAACCAAAGTAAAGAAGAAAAGAAATGTCACGTAAGTAAAAATTTTTTGAAGGGGCGTTGCAGTAAAGGTGACTGAACGGCTTTAAAAAACTAAAGATGAGATAATGACAGGGCCTAGACTCTAGTACCCATATATGACGATTAAAATGTAGCTGTGAGTAAATAGCGGTGATAAGTTAAAAAGATGAATTATGACGTATAAGACTTACAAATGTTGTTTGCAGCAACTGTAATGCCTGGTGAAATGGAAAACGTCCCTCCTTACATACAAAACTAAAAAGGTAGTAAGATGAAGCGAGGAATAAATTTTGCTAAAAATTCATTTCATTTCCAATAAAGAAAATATTAAAAACCGAGGGCATAATGCACACACACAATAATTAATCTACAAATGTTCTCCCAACTGGTACAAAACTAGTTTTATAATATGATACTTGTCTATAATATACGTGTTCAAGCGTTGTCTCCACAGAAAGACTGAAAGAATCAACGAGAGTTTCAACATTACAGTAAGTTATGGCAAATACTTCCACAACAGTGTGCAATGGGTTCCAGATACTGATACTTGATGATTCAATGAGGGCCCTACTGTCAAAGCAACTGTTCTGGAGAGAGTGAATATCACACATTAACCTGGGAAATATATTAAATACTTCCAAAGACTGACAAACACGTTCAAAAATACAATAAAATTATATAGTGAGGAAACTTAGGGATAAGGAAGATACAATACTGCAAAAGTCACTGCCCAGAAGGGTTTTAAGTCCAAACGAATAAAGTGAGCCTTCATGTTAGTTCAATTTTCAGAAAGTTTCTTTTTCTGTTAAGGAAAATTACTTTTAAAGAACCTAGAACTACAGACTTGTAATGCCATACAAATAAATTTTTCACTGTAATTAACTGTATTAGACTGTGGTACAGTATTAAAAAATATATATTTATTATTGTTATTATATATTATTATATATATATATATTATTGTTATATATGTGAAGTAGGCACATTTTATTATATGCATAAAAGTAGTAAATTAATTATTTATGTAAGGTAAATAAATATGTATGCTAATATCGTTCAAATATTCATGTTGAACTGACAGCAGTGTTTATTAAATTGGTGAGAAAATAAAAGTGGTTTCACTATTGCAATATGTATGTATATATATATATATATATATATATATATATATATATATATATATATATATATATAGACGCATTAAAAAAAATAACTCGCTTCCTTTAACGCAGGTAGCAGTGATATAGTAAAAATTTTCACACAAAACATTTTTAATTAATGTAATATTATTGAAGTTCTTACTCGTTCTTAACAATATTTTGTTTCTTTCAGATTACGGGGTTTATTGGCACATTTGCTAGTTTCCTTTTGATGGCCAAAGAAATGACCTACAAAGATGAAGAACACGTGGAGGGATTAAGTGAGTGGAAAATGCGATGTTCAGGAATTTGTACAGAATTTAGTTTCCTATATAGAATGTGACTTACGTCATAAAAATATGTGTTCAATATATTCTCAGCACGGATCTATGTTTTGTTCAATTTCTATTTTGCATTACTTGCTTCCTGTTCACTATAGTTTTTTTACCATTGCGTATCACTTGGATCACAGACATTATAAAAATCGCTTTATATTGTCAGTACATTTTTATACTGTAAACTTTTGGTTAAGCGAGCTGATGCCATTGTTTACTACACGTATATACTTAGCATTAATGTACAGAATATTTGAAGAACAATGGTAAAAAATTTAGAGGGGAAATGTTTCAATGAAGAGACGCATCACAGGTCCAGCAAACATCGGTTTGAAAATGATATTACAAGATAATTACATTCGTGTGTTGGTTATGCCATAGTCGACTTCAAACGATACAGAAGTGAGAAGTAGGCACCAGCTAGCTAAATTAACTTAAAATATACACAATTCATTTGATGGACTGTGCTGGTACACACAGACTCTGTTCTCCGGGTTTTCTCGGGGATATCCAATTCTCCGTCATTATTCCCGTGCCTTTCCATTGTTGAGCCTTTGTATATACTCTCTTTATTTGTAGTGTAACATCAATCATATATAAACTTCAGCGTAGCATATGTACTGATTACATTTTGCTGAGTGCCTACTTGTTCGTTCCGATAATTTATTCAACACGCGACGCCATATTACAGCCAGCAGGTGTTCAACTCTGAGTGCAGGATGTGTTGTCTACCGTCTAGGTCACTGTATTCTCAGAATTGAAACATTTGTGTGTGTTTTATAGTGGGCCCTAGAGAGCTGCAACCACAGGGGCTTTTTGTAGCTAGTAACGTATTGCTAAAGAAAATGGAATCTAATATCATGTATGGAAGAACAGAGTACAAAATGCTACTTTACTCCTGGTGAAGATAAGTACGAAATAAAAAAAAATATGCTTCATCTCTATCTCTATATATATAACCTCTCTCTATATAAAAATCAATTGCTGTTCGTTTGTCTCGCTAAAACTCGAGAAAGGCTGGGCCGATTTAGCTGATTTTGGTTTTGAAATATTTGTCGTAGTCCAGGGAAGGTTTAAACTGTGAGAAAATATGTAAAAATTGCGAGGAAGATAGTAAAAAAAAAAAAACAACCAATATTTTAATATTTTGTTGGTTGTCATTGTTGGTTTGATGGTTGTCATTGTTGGTTTGTTGCTTCGTATTTATATAAATCTGTGGTGCGTTCAGAAATTTTTATTGTTGTCGTTGTTTGGATTGTAAATAAAAAAAAAAACTGTTATTGTGCTATTTCACACATACGCAATATCTGTTTTGTTGGAATGAAAAAAAAAAAAAAGTTGGTTGTTGAATGTTTATATTTCAGTTGTCTGTCGAACGTCAGACGAAAGGTTATAAAGTTAATGTAGTTAGGATAGGTGATACGAAGTTCACCGGGTCATCTAGTCCTTGATATTTTCTCGAATCATTCACACACCACATTTTGATCCTCTACCGCAAGTTCAATTCATAATATGTAACATAATGCGTTTTAGGACTAAATTGTAATGTCACCTCACCCCCATCACATTAGATTATATCATGGTTGTTAAGACTCAATATACATATACATATCTTCATGTCAGCAATCCCCTGGCACTGTTAGGGCATATGTTTCTGAAACAGGTCACATAAGCAGCGACGTATACTGAACATTTACGTTCTGAGTATATAATCAACTATTGTCACAATTCATTTCAATAATAAAACCTAAGAGTATTTAAACTTTATATCAAGATTCTGAATACACAGATAAAGCAAGGAACATTTAAAACATATTTTCTCACCTGACGGAACTAAGCAAAGTGTAAAATATTAATATTATGTCACTGTTTTGTTTAACAGATTTGCTGGGTGTTTTCTACTTAATTAATGGAGTAATATCAGTGATTCAATCAATTGTGTCTGTCTGTCTCATCTTTGGGGCATGTACGGTAAGTGCAGGTACCAAGGTAAATTATAGGCTACGTTCTTTATTGAAACTTGTTACAAATTTTCAGTCTACGTGTATCTAATAAGAATAAGGTTTGTGCACGATACTAACAGCATATTATGACGTATTTTTACAACTAGTTAAAATAAAATCTTTTTCATTGCCATTCAGTGATAACGAATTTCCTAGAAACTTGACAAACAAGTAAATATTATGTTTTGGGAAATAAAATATTTTGTATGGGTTCGAGTAAAGAGCAAGTGTTATTTTTGGCTAAATGTCAATTAGTAAGCTTAAAAATGCATTCGATTTATAAAATAGGATTACCTTGAGATATATTTTTTACTTTATAACAAAACAGAAAAAAATCCACGAAATTCAATGACATGAGAAATAAAAATATATCACTAATAGGCAGGCAATTTGCTGTGGTAAAATTCACAGGTTTAAGGTTAATTTTACTTCAATGTTTATGAATAGCCTACTTCCATTTCAAATCATTTGTTTTCATTAATTCTTAACAGGTCCGATGACCATAGAGAGTTAAACGGAAACACATATTTTCCTATTTTCGCCCCGCGAGGGACAAACTCCGAAAAAAAATTGGAATTACTTTCTTGACATTTTTGTATGAGTATCCCATTGAAGTAAAAATTACAGCGTCTCGTCTGTTTGGAATTACGGTGAAGATTTGTTAACATAATACTTTATCCGTTTTAGTACATTCATAGGTAGAATTCAAAAAGAAGTACTGGCTTATTTTTGAGAATTTTGAATGAGCACCATTATGGAGCAAAAAAAAAACTTATCTATATTTTCACAAGTTGAGTAGGCAGGAAAGCTTAGTTTAGAACAAGTTGATTAAAAACACTCCTAAACTATATTTCTGAGTTCTTACGTAAGCATCAATCTGAAGCAACTTAACAAAAACACATAAAAGATTTATGTGTTGTCGTTTTTTAAAGTTAAGAATATAATTTTCATACCTAAAGGATGTTATCATTTTTTTCGTTCTTGTTTTAAGATTTTCTCTAGCTTAATTAATATTGCTTCGTTATGTATGATTTCAATATTTATTTGAATCACCCGATGTTCATGAAAGGCGTGGCTTTAGAAAAATATAAATGATAATTATAACATCTTATAATCAAACGTTTAATGCGATATATGTAAATGCATATTCATTTGGGTTTCACTTTACTTCTCTTAGCCTAGAATGTAACAGGCACTTCACAATGGTTTAGGCACTGTGCTAAACACTTTAAAATATTTTTCTCGTTTCATCGTATGTCTGCATTTCTAGATAGACACGCTGTGCCAACCGAGAGTTTCGTTAAAGTCGAACTAGATGCTAGTCATTGCTGAGGTTCGTTCACACCTCATGGAGCAAGAACTTTGAATAGGTTCTCTTGAATGTACGATTTATTTTTGAACCAATACTGCGTGTCACATATATTTCAAGAAATGTAAAGGTTATGAACTGTATTGTGGTGTAGGGATTTTAATAAACATGTAATATTACCATGTAGCTATAACTGAAGTAACATTATATTAATATTATTAATTGATCTCACTATATTATGTATATGTCATTTGCGAAACAACATAAGTCAATTTTCCACCAAAATGAGTTGAAGATGTTATAATTATATGCAGAGGTAGACAATAAGAAATGTTGTTTCTCAAATGAACTTACAGTTCAGTGCCTTGCCACATTCGCGAATTACATTTTATCTGGTTTAACAATACTTGTACTTACCTCTGTACAAAATTATAACACCAACAACTCGTTTTGCTAGAAAACTAACTTGTGTTGTTTCTCAAATGACTGATGTATAATTAAATGCTATGGCATAAAAGAAACAAAAATAAACAAAACATAGTAAAAATAAAAAAAATTATCTTAATAATACAAACATATAATTATACTATATATAATGTTGATCTGAGACCTCCCCCTAGTCGAGCTATCAGAAATGCAAAACAAGTCTCCGTCTGCTTAGCTCTAAGTCCTCAATTTATGGAAAGCAAAAGGAAAATAATAAACATTAATGAAGATATTCGAAGTAATGCAGTGAGTTTCCATGTATCGTGCCGGACGATGCCGCTGGTCGGCGGGTTTTCTCGGGGATCTCCCGTTTCCCCCACCCTTTCATTCCGGCGCCATTTCATACTCACCTCATGTCACCCCTCACCAGTGCTAAAGACCTCGATGTTAAGTGCTGACCAAAATCTCTTCCCTCACTCACACTATTTTCCAGTAATACGTCACGAGAAATTCTCTCGCTCCATTTGCTGAAAGAATCTATTGTAAAAATCTGAAATGTAACCTGTATTTAGTATTGCATGACTCATTGAGTCAATTTTCAAAACTGAACTTCCCTGCAGCTAACTAACAACTTGTATGTGCCTTCCACAGAACAAGAAAGGCTTCCTGCTTCCATGGAAAATTTACGCACTGACATGTTTAATCATTACGATGATTATTGTGTTGGTCAGCTTCATCAGCTTGATGGTGACGAGAAATATTTTGCTGATCGTTGTAACAGTCGTGGGAATATTAAGAGCTCGTAAGTACCATGCAAAATGCAGTTGTTATGTATATAAGAACATTATTCTTCCAGGGAGTTGGATGTCTGGTACTTCTGGGTACCTACACTAGAAACAAAAAACTGTGAATATTGAACTGAACAATGGACATATTAAAATGATTTAACAAAACATATCTCCAATAATATCTCCACTTTTATTTCAGCCGTATAATAATTGTTAATTGTTTTAAAGATAGTCCTTCGCCGGCTGATTTTTAAAATTAGCAGTTCAAGTCACTAAGTATTGTTTTGTAAGGTGGCACGGGAGACTACACATTTTAATCCAATCTGTGAAATTCCTTGTAATATCAGGTCTAAAAATTATTATTTCGCTTACTAGTTGAACTGAATCTATGTAACAAAATAAAAATGATGATCATAAATTAAAAAATAATTTAAAAAAACTTGATTTGTGCCTTATGAAATATTCGATACAAGCACAATTATTTGACGTCCGTATGATTGTAGAATGATTGCTCCTGTGGCGATAATCTTACTCGACTTTCCTATTCTTAGGCTAATAATTTATAGCAACAAAATCGCCGTAAACTGCTAGTGTAAACTTGTGTCTACTTAAACTTTATAAGAAGTGTGGTCTATTCTTCAAATTAATCTTCTTTTTATTTAAAAGTTATCTTAGCATACTACTAAGAGAATCAATAACTAAAAACAGGCGTCAGTGGCTTACCTGCCTGAATACGTTTTGGTCACTGATCTCAGAGGTGAAAGAGCTTTCTTTGTATTGTATATCAGTATTATTTAAAACACTATGTGTTCTGTACAAATTAATACGACGAAGCGATTACAAATCTTGATAGTATACACAACTGTAATTATCTGTAATTGATATAAAGCTATTAAAATTGTTTCCTACAAGAATTTTTTTAATCGGACAGAATTACTGGTATAGGTGGTTAGGAATAATCTGAGCATTCATTAAAGCCCAGATAAAGTTCTATTTTTAGCACATTCGTATCTTTCCGCGTGTAACGGCTAGCGACAGGAAATTCCTATTCTCTCTAGACAAGTCACTTGATGTTTGCGCGTGCAAGATAAATTGTGAAGTCAGTAGGAATCTATATATTTTGAAGAAAAAATTGTATTACTTATATAAAATACAATTAGGTAGATTTCTGTTACTTTCGTTGCAATATGGTTGTATTTAAATAGGAAAATACATGGGACCATATTGCGTTACTTCGCTGCCAACCTTACAGGCAGTCAAGCAACTATAGTTAATGTTGAATTATGTGCAGTAATCGCTAGGGATATTTCTCGAAGGTAACATTTTGTGTGCTCACTTTACCCGGAACGACCAATAACTAATACATTGCAGCATGCTGACACACGAAGGTCGGGCAAATTCGTGGGTTCACCGACCAGTATAGACTAGCTTCCAAGAATATCTGTGTACTCAAGTGGCAACCGTTGCTCATTGGCTACCAGTCGACACAGTGGCACCACATAATTGGTCCTTTATTTAGCTGCTGTATTATTATTGGCTGAGAGCCTTCCAGGAGGTGAAATATCCGTATATTAGTACCAATAGCGAAAGTGACAATAACTTACAGTTTTTTAATTCTAACTTTGTGCCCAAATGAAAGCATGAACGTTTTTAAAAGTTCCTACTGATACAGAACAATATGTGTACAGGAATTAGAATTAATAACTCCGCCTAACCAGCACTTCAAATGCGTTTCAATGTGACTGGAAATACGTTTTTTTTATGAAACTATTCTAAATGTGCCCATTGTACCAATCTATGAAAATAAAACACATTTCGTGTTGTCATTATTAAGCTGCAATGTACATTAAGACACAATGTTTATTTCCTCGAACGTAGCTGTAAACCAGGTATTTAAACTACCGTACTTCAAAATGTAATAACATGAAGAACGGTGCACTGAACTTTGTTACAGATTTTCCACCAATAAAATTATATGGTGACCGCTTTAAGTCTAATGGTAATGACAAACTGTGTTATTGTGAACATACGCCATTGCAATATTACGTCGTCCCAGAAATCTTAGAAAGATACTTTGAAAAACAAACAACGAAATACGAAAAAGGAGTAAACAAGCCTAGTTGGCTGTAGTCAACACATCCATAAACCAAAAGAACAGCACGTGAAGAATCTAGTAAGGAATTAGTCAACGACAAATCAAGGAAAAAAATAATGAATAACAACCAAAAATAAAAGTCGAAAAAAAAACCTCATATGTGGAACTTAGAACATCACAATTAAGACAGCACAGACGATACTGGGACGAATACAACAGTAGACACAATACAGGACAACAACGACGACGTCCCAGACAACAGACTAGATGACACAACGATGAAAACACAAAACAACACAGTAGATGTGTTGACAACAGCTCTGATTGTTTTTTTTTTTTTTTTCGTATTACGTTGTTTGTTTTTATTAGTATCTTTCTAAGATTCCTGGGACGACATAATATTGCAATGGCGTATGTCTACAGTAATAAAGTTTGTCATTCTGTCCCATTGCAAGAAATATTCAAAACATTATCTAATGGTAATCTTGCACGCTAGCTCAATAAAAATAAGGCATAGAATTTTTATTCTCAATTATTGGGGATTGAATAACATAACGAGTGAGTGCACTTGCGCTGTAAGTTAACAAATTGTTGTGGTGATGTGTTTCAGGCTTGTTGGACTACTTTCTCACTGTGGTTCAGATATACATGATATCTCTTGACAGTGCAGACACCCGTTCAGACGGTCCAAGTGATCACACTTCCCAACAAAGTGTAGCATAACTACGACTATGGAAAAACAGATCTGGACACTGGAGCTGAAAAAAAATAACAGGTCTGAACACCTGTGCAAAAAAAAATCAGTCCTCTTAGGACTGGAAGAAAGTTGATGTTTTATCGCTGAGGTAAATGGAACTACGAGTAGCAAGATCTTGTCTTACCCGCTAGGCGCACTAAATAGTAAGATGTTGTAAATCAATTTTAAGACAAACACGGCAAGTGGCGCTGTCAGTCATAAAGGCGCCAACTCAATATCTTGGCAGACTGGCTAATAATGTTTAGCCTGGAGGTAAGTATTACTGAGCCCGCGTTCCAAACGCCTTAAAGTTGTACTCAGTGAAGGTGTTCAGCTAAATGTGATACTCAGCTAATTATTAAAATAAAAATGAATGTGCTGTGAGTAAGAAGGGTTTGTTATTTAATTACAGACGTGACATTTTATTTAAGTACCAGCTCCATCCCCCTTTATTTTTAACCGCCCAAAATGTATGTCAATGACACTGCATTCCATCGTCGTAAGGCCTCGATTTTTAGTTTTGCAGTGGATTCGAAAATATTTTTAATGCAAATTAAAACATACATAAAAAATTCATTCTTACAGTTCTGAGACTTATATATAATCGTTTGTATCTGAATTTTTCTGTTACAATACACCAAACGGATTTTCAGATTTTTGCCCCTGAACTATCACATATTTGTTGTAAAAATAAGCCGAAATTAAGCAAAATAATTTTTTTCTAGGAAAGGAAACATTATTTAAAAAAACTCTCTGGCAAAATTGTGTATCGTATGACTGTACACAGTCTCAAATTTTTAGAAGCAAATTGTTAAAAAAAATATTCGAGTTATTCGCAAATGTTTGAAATAAATAAAAATTTATGGCCTTAAGTAAAGTTACTTCTACTAAATGTTAGGAAGATAGTCGATTGTCTTATTGACAAGTTTAGCAAGGAACAATTTAATGGTGCACTAAACATGAATCGGCACATTTTGATTTTAAAAAAGTTCGTTAATTATACCATAATATACTCTCATGTCGATTTCGGTGGATTTTGTTTCAGCATTGCTTAATTTAAATAGACGAATTCACAGAACCATATTACGTAATCTCTATGCTAACCATACAAGCAGTAAGGTAACTATTGTATACTCTGTTTCACATAAGTTTTGATAAATTTGACAGCAACATGTGGACAATAATTTTTAATATTTTGTGATTTGTTGTACAATGCAAGACATTTTTAGTTCTAAAATACTGCGGAGATGTCAATTTCTGCATTTGTACTGCAAAGTTTGTCTGGTTTTAGTGCCACAAATCACAAAATATTACAAATTACTGCCCATAAGTTTCTGTCAAATTCATCGAAACTTATATAAAATTGAGTATAAATATGAAATTATATGCAATAACGGTTAGTGATATTTTTCAAAGGTAAAATTTTCAGTGTTCACTTTTATCCCAAACTACCTATAAGACACCGGGACAAGGTTGAGAAAAAAACCTTTTCACCTAAAATCAGTCACGCTAATTATATGCGACGAGTTTTACGTGCTTGCTTTCAAGCTTCTTCTCTTGAATCCCAACTGTCTACAAGCAGCCTTGTGAATTCGGTTACTGCTATTGTCTAATAAACGGTGTCCCCATTATCAGTTCCTGACTGAGATAACGTAGGCTCAATGGTTGCTCCAAGGTTGGGTCAAAGTTGGCCTGGGACAAAGTAACACTTAGTCATACGCTGGCTCGACATTTTTTTGTTGGACTGGTCAAATCAGTAATATAGGTACGTAAAGTCATTAAAGGGTATGGAAAGGTACGACGTCGAGCGGAAGACTGGAGTGTTCAATCATCAGAGACCTGAAAAATCCTCATTTTGGTTCAGGCATAAGCTAGAATTCCAGCAACTTTAAGTTCGAGCTACCTTCACAATCGGCCGTTGACTTTTTGACTCCACCTTGAAGTTGATGATCCAATAAATACAATGTAACTAATTGAAGGCCCATGTCACAGTGTCAGCGGGCAGCCAATGAACATACGTTGTCTGCTTGAATACACATATATTTCTTGGAGGCTAGCCTACATGTCAGTGAGCCCGAGAATTTTTTCGGGTCTCTGAGTGAGTGAGAGATTTTGGTCAGCGCTTATCATCGAGATCTTCAGCGCTGGTGAGAGGTGACGTGAGGTGAGCGTGTAGCAGCGCCGGAATGAAAGGGCGGGGGAAACGGGAGATCCCCGAGAAAACCCGCCGACCAACGGTATCGTCCGGCACGATTCCCACATGGCGAAAATCCGGGATCCAACCCTGCCGGGAATCGAACACGGATCGCCTTGGTGGGAGCCGAATGGTCTGATCATTCGGCCACCGTGGCCCCGTTCCGGTCTCTATCATCGTCTAACATCTGAACTACTCATAAAAATTTGTTGAGATTTTTGCTGAGTAGATATTTTATCAGTGGACTTTTATTTCTATAGCACTATGCGGTAATATACTTCACTTTCGAGTAAAAAATTTAAAAACTATTTTTAGAAAAATAAGAGCTTGAAACCACAAAATCTACAAAAAATGGGCAACCGTATTTTTTTTTTTAATTTTTAATATGATAACATTTAGGCCTCTATATCTTAGTAACTAAATTTAAAAAAAATAGTCGCTTTTTATTTGAAAATAATTTTAACATCCGTAAACCTCTCGCGCAGATATTTTCGGTTAGTAAAGTTATTTTCAAACGAATACGCGAGTAATTTTGAAAATCGGTTATCTTAGAGGCCTAGATATTATCATATTTAAAATATTAAAAATTGACGGTTTTCAATTTTCGCAGATTTTGTAGTTTCAATCCCTTATTTTTCTAAAAACAGTTTTCAATTTTTTTCTTGAAAGTACAGCATACTACCGAATATTGCTGTTTAAATAAACGTCCGCTGGTAGAATATCTACTCAGGAAAAAAATATCTTCGAATTTCGACGAGTAGTTTAGATTTTATTGACGCTTGAGTATTCCAGTCGTCCGCTCGACGTCGTAGCTTACCCTTAATGCAGGAAACCTCAGAGGCCACTCTATATGGCACCGTGCACAGTTAAACAACTTTTCGATTTTTTTATGCACCAATTTCCGCAAGTGGAACAGGTAACTTTTCCTACGCACAATCAAATTTTATACATACATTTTTCAGTGTGCAAACGAGCATCACACTAGTACAGCTTTGCGCCTTACAACGTATATGACTTTATTTTCTTGGCTTGTGGGTGTGAGCCGCGTCTGAGGATTGTCTTGCGACGTTTCGGCAGTCGTTGCAGCTGCCATCATCAGGTAGTCGGAGTCGGAGACCGGCAGTTGGTCTCCGACTCCGACTACCTGATGATGGCAGCTGCAACGACTGCCGAAACGTCGCAAGACAATCTTCAGACGCGGCTCACACCCACAAGCCAAGAAAATGCAGACAACGGCCGCGAAAACCTGCGATGTATATGACTTTATCTAATTTGCCTGTGCGTTGGACATACATACGGATTATTGCAGTCCATTGGCGTGGTTCATCGCTAAGAGATATCACCCCCCACACTTGTCTAAGCAGTTGCCACATCGCAGGCAGCAATAATTTTATGTTGCGCAGCCGACTGAGGACTTAAAGGTTTGTGTTCTTATCGGGTGACATTTCTTCATGTTGACTGGTTTAGCAGATGTGAAATCACAGTTCCTGTGGCTGTAAGAAGGAAAGGGAAGCCCGTCGGGGAACCACAACTCGATATTTCTGCTTCCTTTACTCACACTGCATATGTCTACCAGCTGAGCACACTTAAGTAAGTGTGTTAGACAGTTGTATTTTATTTACAGGTTTAAGGCACAACGTTTTAAAAATTATTTTATTATCAAATTTTTTTCTTCGACAAAGCATAGGATATATTCTTGGAAAACTACTTTATGTAAAAATTAATGACATTTTACATTACTTTGTCATACAGAATCATTGCAAGATAATTATAGGTTAACTTTCAAGAATTCTCTTGCATTCATTCTACAAAACAAATTAATGAAAGATTCTATTCTTGTTTATGTCATTCAGTTTACCAAGAATATATCCTACGATTTGTCGAAGAAAAAAATTAGGATAGTACAATTTGAATAAATGTTATGGCTCAAAAGCTGAAAATACAACAAAATTGCCCAAAACTCCCCCTTAACATCGCTTCATCTGAGAAAAAACGGAATTTGGCCACCATATTGACAGTTTGTGTAAAATTTTTAAGGATACTCACAAAGCTATGCTAATGTGCTGTAAAACATGTGTATGCCTTCAACGATATTTTAGCTAGAATTATGAAGCCAAAACTACGCAATTTTATAGTTCTCTACAGCGTGTTTTGAAATCTCGTGAAATTGTCGTCCACATTTGATAGTGGAAATATGTAAAGATTGATATTTTTGGAAGGAAACAAAATTTGAAAAGAAGGATTTTTTGATAAATTATAGGCCAAGTATAGGAATTCAGCACTTATATAACGTACAACCGCGTAAATTACTTGTATCTAACCATGTTGTATAGTAGGATGCAACTTTAATATTATTGGAATAAATATAACAATTTAAAAATAATACAAACAATACAATAATTTAAATATTTCCCAATAAAAATATTTTTGTAGAAGTATGTAGATTATAATTATATCCGGTATATTTAACAGAATATGGATCCTTCCGGGTGTCGATAAGGATGTTGAGACGTAAGGTTCGAAAAACAGATAGATTATCTGCAGTCCGTACAATGGTTCCCATTCTCAGATACACGTTCATTACACGAAATACACAAGGATACTGTTTAGGAAAATTTCGAATTAGTTATGTTGGCCCTACTAAAAATAATCAACACTACTTGGTGCTGAACCAGCTCTTCATCAATTGCATTAGTAAAACTAATATGTGCGTATATATCATAGCAGTTCCCCGTCGCCTTGCTTTACGCAGGATTTGAACCCAAAACCTCCTACCAGTGTTCTGAACAACTACGCTAAGATAAGCCGTCAGAATTCTTGTGCCCGTGCCCAAAGAGGTATACGTATCAAAACTTTACATTACTTCTCCGTGGTCGTACCTACTTTTCGGGATTTCTGGAACATTTTCATCTTTCAACTACTTTCGACCTGACTCTGGTGAAATAAAAGCGGCCATACTTACAAGTAACTGGCTGGAATGTCCAAACATATTTCACTTATTTTAAAATAAATTATACGAAAATGTTTTCAACCAAAATTTGCTTTTGTGTAAACAACACTAGTTTTCACAATGTCGAACGTTTGTGTTGTGTTAGGTTGCAACAGTAATTATGATGCATAGGGCCCGGTAGTTTTCGCAAAAAGATTTTTGCCCCACTTTGTTCCAGAGTCTTACGTGCACACCTGCAGCTCAACTTCATAATTATTGGCAGAGTGTATTTGTGCAGAGTTGTTATTCGTTTGACTGTGCCAGTCAGTACACGGATAACTGTGACACAACACGTCTGTGATTTGCGGGTTTAACATCCACACGCTGGGTGTTACGACATCCAATCACTGACCACATAGCAGAGATGCAGGTGCGCACGTAAGGCACTGAAGCACAGTGTTGCAAAAATCTTTTCGCGAAAAATACCGGGCTCTGATGATAACTCACTGAATATGTTCTCTTTTTTTTTTTTTTTCACACCATAAGATTACTTATGGTCGACCTATGTGGCAGAAAGCGATTCTGTAAAAGCGTTTAGTCTTAAAACAGTTTTAACTATGATTCAAAGAAACATTTATTTCATTGAATACTAGCAGTCCGCCAACGGATCTGCCCGCGTGAGGACCTCTTTGTACACCATACTAATAGTTCGGCCTTAACTATTAGAATAACCAAGCTGCTAATTGAGCCAACTTTACTGCAGGCTAAATAGCTATAGCTACCCACGCGAAAAGTAGTCATAAGTCTATCTCTACCACGTAACAGCGACTTCCTTTAGGCCATATTTATAGTCACAGAAAAATTGATGCGAATCTCATGCTTTGTTGAGCGATTACAGAGCACAGCCGTTTTGAGTATTACAAAAGTTCAATCTAAGTACTACAATATATATTAAGCAATTCGTAAAAATAAGTATTTATATTTTTTATACATTTTTAGACTAGTAAAAAAATGTTTATGAAAACAATTTTTGGCACTTAAAATATCATAGAAGTATTAATAACTAATACTGATAGATATATTTAAAAAAACTAAAAAAAAAAAAAAAAAAAAAAAAAAAAAAAAAAAAAAAAAAAAAAAAAAAAAAAAAAAAAAAAAAAAAAAAAAAAAAACTAAGGTACACTTTTAATGTGCTACAAATGTTGCAAGAAACAAAACATTTTGGAAATCCTAAATGGTGCAAAATGATGCTAAGGGAAATGGTGCAAATAAAACAGAAATTTGTTAAACTGAGCACGGTTATTTTTAGAGTGGCCGCTGTGGTTACCTGAATAAAGTTGCATGACTTGATAATTAAATTAATTGTTACAACTACGTTCATTAGACGTTCGTGAGGACTTTAATTATTTACGGACACTTTCAGAACACCTACTCATGAATATGTAGTACATTATATGTACAGATATTGGTATATCGCAAAAATGTTTCGGGCCAACACACAACCCGTTACCCTTACAAACTTATACCACAATCAAATGAAAATAGATAAACGGTTGCTGTTTTCACCATTACATTACACACGTACTGAAGTTTGTTTTGTAATTACGCCATCTCAATGTGAGCTCCTTTCGTTGCCCTCAGGATGTCCAGTCGATACTCGAGCTCCGCCCACGTAGGGCAAGAATAGCTGCACTGACACTGTTCATGCCATCCGTGATCAGTAATTTAGGTGTCCTTACGTCAGGAACTGGAGTAGCGTACACATAGTCTTTGACAAAACAACACAAAAAAAGTCTAATGGTGTTACAACTGGAGGACGAGGAGGCCACGCAACTGGTTCATCATGGCCGACACATCTTTAGGAAATATTTCATCAAGAGCACTCCTAACATTATGGCTCCTATGAGGTGGCGCCCCATCTGGTTTGGAAAACGATGTTTGGTTGCAACTCCTCAACCTGTGGAAAAACAAACAATTGCAGCATGTCCAGATAACTGTCTCCCGTTGTGGTATTTTCTGCAGAAAAGAAAGACCCGGTCACTCTGTCGTGCATGACTCCACGTCAAACATTGATCTTTGGACTGTCACGAATGGTTTCATGAATTTGGTGTGTTTTTTTATGACCCCCATATCGGCACACTGTGGCGGTTGACGTGGCCGCTTACACGGAAGGTTGATTCATCAGACCAAATAAATTTCTTCAGGTAGCCACTGTCTTCGTCAAGTGCGTTAAGCATGCAGCAGACAAAGTGAAAAAGCTGACGGGGGTAAACTGACTGCAGAGCCAGGGTAAGTTGGACATTGTAGGTGAAAAGGAGTAAATGTTTATGATGAACTTTGTGCATTGTTGAACTTGGCACTTGTAGTTCCCGTGAGTCACGACGAACGGATTTGCGAGGGCTTCGAACAAGTGTGGTTCGAACATGTTCGAACACCAGGTCATCCACTACAAGGCAAGTCATGAACATCTGTCTCTGTGAAGGTTTTCATCCACCTCAGGATGCTTGGCTTGCGGGGGGGGGGGGGTTGCAGTGCAATATTTACGCCAATATTTTTCTTTGCACTGTGATCGGCGACTTGGTGTCTGCATACCACGCAATGTGCTTTCTGTTGTGGTGTTGCCATCACGAGTCATTCCTGAAACAAAGGAAAAGCTCTTACAGAAAAAAAAATGGACCTTCTCCAGCATTTTTGCGATAACCGAAACAGTTTCTCTTTCCTGTTTGGTTGTGGTAACGTATTGTATATGGTTACGGGACTTTATGGACATCCTGTTTGATTGGATGATGAACGTCTTGCACAACGTAGCTGCCTACAGACCAACAGCAATCATCAAATATTACAATAGCGGAATTCTTATTGGCTCAGTGGTGTAAGGGGAACAGCTCTACGTACAAGAGAACACCAGTAATAATCTAACAAACTGAACGTGTGTTGAAATACAGCAAACAGTCAACTTTCCCCGCGATAAACCATCATCTCTGATCATATGATGTAAGTGAACGAGAGATTGGAAATAAAAGTTTGCTTTATGACTTGAAGTACTTAAATTAATTCTTTGATGAATCAGTAATTGTTTAGAGTGAAACCATATTTTGCATCGATTTGAAGAATTTCTGTAGTCTTTAATGTAAAAACTGTAAGATTTTATTATTAATGCATCGTTAGTTGATGCTTGGTGGAAGTCTGAGTGCAGAAGTATGTCTAAACGTTATTATATATATAATAAATATAAAAAAAATACTAATTTCGCTAAGCGACCAAATCCTGGCTGAAACCAGTTGCAGCTAAGTAAGCCAATTTAGGAATTAATATATTTGTGTTTTGATGTGTGTCTCCTACTCGAGGGTCTGTATTACAACTTGCAAATAAAGCTGAAGTCAAACAGTAGGCCCTACGATTAAACCGTTCCAGAAAGTTAAGTTCCGGAAACCTAACATCCAAAACCAACGTTTCTGCAACTATAAATTTCTGAAAATGACGGAAGAAATTATTTCACAAGATATAACCTAGTTAAACAAAATTTTCTCGGTTTTAAAAGATATAAGTTTGTATAGAAAAATTAAGAATTTTAAATTAAGTATTGCTAAGAACACACACACAATTACTTAAATAACATGTTAAAAATATTTTAAACTCAAGTAAATACGCCATTTATTTTCAGTGCAGCTGAAAAATACGTATTTAAATATTAATGGAGGTTCATATCCTGCATATTTAGTATTTGTTTCAAAAATCACTTTCTTATAATTGATTATTGTAGTTCTTGTTACGACACGAAACCTCAGATTCGCCGTACATACCAAACACAAAACCTAACCTTTACCGCGAAACTAGAATAACAAACTCATGTTACCCTCAAAAATTAGATCCAACATTCGATTTGTTTGTAACGGAAAGAGTTGCCAATTTTAATTTTCAGCAAAATTCTCTATATCGCCTAGCGAAAGTCGTCATGAATTTACAAAATAGTAATTCTACTTGTTTATTACGGAATTAAACAAGTGAATCCGTATTACGCCTGTTGCCATAAATGTCCACATTTTGCGCGTACTAGTGTCTCCCTTATCGCTACCTTGCTTCTGGCTTTCAGACGTGGGAAATAAAGCAAGGTAGGTGATTTCCTTAACACTTTAAAAACTGTACTTTTTTTGTAAAGACGGAAGTGAGCCGCCAGAAACGTCGAAACCACTAATATCTTCGTCTCTGACATTACTCTGATTGATCCCTACAACAATGCTGCCAACTCATCGTCAGTGAAGTGGAAACTGACATTATACCTCGAAGAGTTCGCTAGTTAACGAAGAACGGCCGAAAATATAATTTCACATCTTTTTAATCGCCTAAGGTTTTTTTTTACTGCTTTTGTGATAACTATTTTTAAGCGTAAACGAGAGAAGATATTAAAAATCTGTTTGGCAGTTTAGTTAAAAACAGTTTTGTCCATGTTGGCTGATTTTTTTTCAGAACAGCAAATACTATGGTTTGAGTTAATTGCGAGTTACTGAAATTCTTGTTAATTGACTTTTTAATCGAAAATGTAGAATTTATGTCTTGAAAAAATTAGCGGTTATGGCAAGAAACATTTACAACAGATTTGTAATATCTGGCATCGTTTAGGCTTTAAAATTAATTATCACGAAAACAATACAATTAGGGGAGCATGGATTTAACTGTCGATTTTCGAGAAATATTGCAATTTCCTAGTTCCTGATTTTATGATTTTGGAATTAAACCAAAATAATATCGATAGCTCGTCAGGTGCGAGCTACTACTTCGGTTCATGGAAAATACATTTTCACCCCTTTAGGGGTCAAATTTCCAAAACTCCCTTCTTAGTGCTCGTCCACGTCTTGAAGGAAACCAGCAGTCAAAAACTTTCACGTCCCTAGGTTTGGCAGTTTGTGCTGTAGCTTGATATGTTAGTCAGTCAGTTTGCGTTTCAGTCAGTGAACCGTTTTATGCATAGAGTTTATATTCAACAATATTTCAGAAATTTGCTTGAAAACCTAGATTACAATGTTCTCTAACTACCTGGAATCGCATATTAAAAATAATGAAATTGAATTGTAGCTAATTGTAAATGCATGAATTTTGCAGATTTTCCTCACAGCAGCCTGAGTGTCTCGGTAATGTAAACACACTGATTTTTAACCGCACAGGCAGGTATCGCGTGGCTAGACTATGAAATGTTGCATTATTTATGTTTGTCTTGCGGTCGTCTCAAGTGTGTAAAAAAAGCTGTGGGTCAATCACAGAAGGGACAAATTTAAGCGTTTAAAATTCACTCAACTCTGCCTTATATAACAAATAAATATTTAAAACAGGAGTTTTTCTACGTGAAGTAACAATAAGAACGCTATGCGTAGATCTCCGAAAAAAAAAAAAAAAAAACAATTGATTTCACTAATTATGAGGTACGTATATACCGCGAATTTTATGTGGAGGATTCGCAACACTATAAAAGAGTATCTTAGCACTTAAAAATTAGACTCAGAGATAGGTTGAATAAAAAAAATAAATTTCTTTTATTTTGTTGAAATATATTTATAAAAAATCAACATCTGAACAGGACATTTAAGCAAACCGAGAATTGCTTTTTTTACAGTGTAAAGGTCCGTATCTAAAGAAATTAAGAATATGTGCTTAAGAGGGCCGCCTACCTCACGCTTCAAATGCGTAGCAGCGTGTTCGTAAACAGGTTTTTCTACGTAAATATTCCACGTGTACACATTGTACCAACGTACGAAAAGAAAATAAACTTCACACAAGGTTGGAACCTCATTTTTAAGATGCCACATTTATTAAGAACACTCTTTCTAACACCTCCAATGTGGCTAAAAACGGCATCTTCAGACTGCCGTACTTCAAAATGTACTAACCGGATGTGTATGAAACTCAGATTGCGACCTGCACTGAACTTAGTTGCAGACTTTCCACCAATAAAATTGTATGGTCACCGCTTAATGTCCCATAGTAAAAACCGTTCGGCGAGCACCTTGCACGCTAGTTCAGCGCTTGGCTCGTTGAGGCGACGCGGCATTTGATGCGCGCTTCAAGGTCGACCTTACTGATCCGTTGGTTTTGAGCCTCTCTCGGGCGGGTAGGCGATGCTCTTAAGAGACGTGGTACATAATTCAACGCTAAAAGGAGCATTAGTCTATAACTGTAGGTTTCCTGAAGCCAATTTGCGAAAATTAAACAACAGCAATCCTAGACAATAGTTTTAGCCAACGTTTTAAACAAAATTGTTTCCAGTGTTACGAACTTCTGAGGTAAAATCTCTGACGCCGGAACCTCGTGCATTTAACTGCGGCGCAAGAGATCACGCGTAACGAATTACGGTAGTAATTCTGGATAAATATTTACTCATAAAGTTGGCAAATACCATTATCTAGGATTGTTATTGAGTATTTTATCCATATTGGCTTCGATAAAAGCGTAGGAATTAATTGGTGTTTTCATAGTTCATTTATCTACCACGCACTCTTAAGAAGGCGCTGGAGAACGAATGCTAGTAAGACATTAATTAAACCGATAACTTCGCAGGGTATAGTGGAAGAATAGCTGGAGCGACAGTCACGCCGGCTGCTGCAGAAATGTGAGACAGAAAGATAGAACGAGAGAGATATTTACGCCCCGTGGTGAGGTAAACCACAAAAATAAAAAGCGTGCAGTTTGCTACGCCATCAGCATTCTCACTTCCTGTCAGCAGCGGCCTTCCGCAGCTCGCAGAGGCGTCGTGAGGAAAATGTTGACTTGCATCGGCCAATCACCGTGCAACATACAGAATGTAGACTGCTCTTCCTAGCTCTGGTAAAATAAGAGTGGCTGCGACCACGCCCATACCCATCTACGCCCTCTTCTTCGTCAGACATTCCAGTCAACTACATGTCAGCCAAGCGTGTGTCATTTTGTTGCGTCTTCGTCCTTCGAACCGGCACCGCAATCATCGGCCACATATAAGCTGTGAGCACATACAGTTTTAATACACATTCATTTAATTATTTGAAGAACATGTGAATAATGCTCGGGCTAAGCTTAGATTATACACTTCTCTGCCTTTCATGGGATTTAGTTCATTGTCATACTTGTGTTCATCAGTTTCTTGCAAGAACCAAACAATAATTTTGTTTAGTACAGATATACGCTATTATTTTTTAAAACTAAATATTGTTTGTAAATCATTGTGAATAATTTTCTCGTCAATTAGGCGCCCCATTGGCTGGAATCCGGTCGCTAATTAACGTTTCGCAGTTTACTGGGCGTGTTCAATGTCGCATGTACCAATAAGAGTGAGGTCGGAGATGAAGAGGTAATATGTTGGCGGACCTCCCTCTCCTAAAAGCCACAAGCAAAGTAGTGATAAGGGAGGCACTTGTGCCTTATCACAGCTACGCCAAAGATAATATTATGGTTTGCAGGCTTTCCTTCTCACTGATTGGTTCATACACTTCACGTAGCGGCACTGTTATTGTATTAGACGCAATTACATACCTAAGGTTATCTCATAACTCTAATTTAGCATGTATTTGCATGAAAATAATGAAATTTAAAGTGTACATTTGAAACATTTTACAATTAAAAAAACACAAAAATATTTAAATTTTTAATGTGTATGTCAATTTGTAGCCTGCAGAATTGTCAGTCACAGTACATTTTTTCAGTTTGTTAAGTTAGTTGGTTTCAGTGTCGTATATGAAACCGTAACATACACATTTTTTTCATTTTAGAGCCGTCATGCAAAAAAGAGAGCTAAAACCGTTTCTTAAGAGCAACACTGAGTTAAACGATTTCTCTCATTTGCCAATATCTCATTGTATTTTTTCGATATTATTTTTAAGAAAATACAAAAATACAAATTACGTATAAACGAAGTCCGGTTTTTCTCTGTAAAGTTTACCTTCTGTATGACTTATTATCATGAAACTGAGCATAAGTTTGGTGATTCATTTTGGGACGGTGGCGGTGAAGCGGTCATATTTCTCGCTTCCCACAAAGTCAGTCCAGGTTTAATTCCAAGCCAGATAACTCAGGAATTTCAGTAATGCGAATCGTGCTGAACGATGTAGTTTGTCGGTAGATTTCTCGGAGAGCTCCCATTTCACACGCCCTTACATTCTGACGCTGATCCATATTCACATCATAAACCATCATTGGCTCTTAATTATATTGCTTACGAGCCGCCAAAATCTCTTCATTTCCCGCCACGAGGATCCAAATCCAGGTTCGATTCCCAGCGAATGAACCCCGATTATTCGCATGTGGGAACTACTGGTCGGCGGATTTTCTTACATTCCGGTACTGCTCTTAAGTCACATAATTCATTATCATCGGTTCTAAAACATTAGCTGTTAACCTACCAACATTTCCCCTATCTACTACGTAAACGTCTTACCAGATTAAAAATCAAGTATACCATTTGGTATGCGACTGACGTGGTTTTGAATTGCTAAGCTCAAAAGAATAATCATTAATGTCACTGAATAAAGTGATTACATTATGTGAGACAGTTCAATAAGTATACCTTACACAATTTCAGTAAACTGTCATATTTCAACCTTTTTGCAGCACAAACTCAAAAGTATATTCTTCCTCACAGACTTCCTCTTCGCAGATATAGAAGGGTGTCTATTAGACTTATTTTTCTTCATGTTGTTTGCCAGAACGTATTTTCCACGGAGAAACTTCGCACGGACCGAGCGGGCGCAGGGCACGCGTGTTGAGTTCTTGCTGTATATATGACAACCCTGTGCGGACTGACTCGTCTCCGTCCGACTCCACATGAGTGTCTGCCACACGGCTTCCCAGTCACTACGGTCGCAATGCCCTCGACAATTGTTTCTTCTACTCACAGTTTACACAGTGTTAAAGCTACATATATACCCTCGTGGACTTTTCTAATGCATTTTTCTTGATAAAACGAGCTATTGAAACAAATACTACGTACATCTAATAGCCTGTTAGTTATTAGGTTCTTATAACTTAAAAAATAGGGGAAAAATCGTTCGCCTTTAAAAAACAAAATTTTATCTCTGTAGCCGGAATCGTGTTGTAAATATCTTGAATTTGCCGTTTATTTCACATTTCTATCTTACTTAGGTTGTGTTTTGCTACAAATCCACTTTCACTCTATCTTTGATGCTAGCATCTGGGACAGCCTTATAAATAGCCGTGGCCTTTATTAAGGAACCATTGCAGCATTCACCTGGGCCGATTTCGGGAAACTATTGTCTCTGTGTAGCAATGTCACTTAGTGTATTTGACTGTGTCAGTCAGAACAAGGTTACTGAGACACTACATGCCTGTGATTAGCTGGTAGAACCCCAAGACACCGAGAGTTGTAATCATCCTATCACTGAGCAAGCAGCAGAGCGACAGGTGTGGATGGAACGCATTGAAACAAAGTGGTTCAATAATATTTTCTCGGAAAACAGGATCCCTGGTTACGGATTTTGTAAGTGCCAGAATTGGAATAAGAGAGGCATTAAAAAAAATTGCCCCTTGGTTAGGAGGGACCAAGAAACTTATTGATTATGTTTAGCAGAACTGGAAAGCTGACTAGTATATTGTTCTCATTGTTGTGTTTCAGGGCTACAGTGGTACTTCCTCGTTGTGGTTGAGAACTATCGCAAATCTCTGGCGGAGAACAATCCAGGCATCACCAGGGATCATCTGCAGTACACATACTATTTCATAAAAAAAACTACCACTAGATTTGGTAACTGACAATAGAGGCGAAAAAGTGTAGCCAACATCATGCAAAACTTTTTCACTTCGCTACACAAGAAGTTACTGCGTTGACTTGGCATTATGTGTGAATTTTTTTTTTTTACTTTAATAGAAATCCATTGTGAAATGAACGTTTTTGCTCATGTAAATATTTTGCAGTATTTAAAATGTGTAAAGTAAATTGTTAATTGCTTGTATTGTGGATGTACAATGAATTAAACATTATCTTTGATTATGCCCATAACTCCATGAAAATATTTGCTATACAATATAAACTTCCACTTTATCAATAATAATACATGGTTTCGTCACACTTAATTCCCGGTAGGAAAACTCTACCGGGCACAGCAGGTGTATGGAAGTTATCTGGGTATAAACTTGGGATTTTGAAATTATACAAGTCTCATAAAACCATTACCCGTAACGTCGGTTTTGTATGTGTGATATACAGCACTGAACAATAATACGCAGTTATAAAAGCAATGCTCAGTTATTTTAAATCGTTCTTCTTGTAGACATGGAAATAAGTTTGGGAAACATTGTCAAAATTAATTATTCCTGAAGAAATATTATAAGGATAATTTTAATAAAAACCATTTTCCATATAAAATTTGTAAAAATATAAAAAAAAATTCCGAAGCATATCAGCACTCACTCTCGTTAAGCAATTTTCTAATAAACTTGTATCGTCCGCAGCTCTACATAACACTCGGCGGCCTGGCCAATTTACATCCTTAATGCACAGTTGAGAAATTTAAATAAACGAGACAAAGAAGATTCTAATTGTTGTGAGCAAGTTTTCGATACGAGTACATGATCAAATTAATTGGGATCGTTCAAACTGAATCAACGTGAGAAACAAGTGCACAATGTTGTACTTGATTCCCTCATCGACAGTACCATGATAGTATATTTAGCTCAGTAATTTAGTAAAATAAATCTGTACCAACACTGTAAGAAGTTTAATGAAAACAAATATAAATAAATCTGTTGGTACTTAATCATATGCGTAGGAATATCTGACTGATGCAAGTAATCCCGATATTATTTAAATTTGACCTGTTTCCAACTTCATAGGTTTTGTGGTCTTGCAGAAATACTTTCATTTCATTTTATTACGAAGTCTCAGTATGTTATATTAATATTCCCAATAAGTTGTTTAGGTATTTATCATTAAATTAAAGCAGTCTTTAGACGCCATATTTTTTATTGGTCACGTAGTTAGAAGTGTGTTGTATATTACGTTTCAGGGTGCACGACTGGCTGTTGAATGTTGGTAAGCCTGATAAAAGCTACGTTACATTATACATATTGTGTATTATTCATATGGCAGTATGTATTGAAGAGTCAACAGCACGTAAATTAAACACTAAGTTCTGTAGTAGGATTACAAGATACCTTACACTAATATCTACAGTATCATTAACAGCTGGCGGTCGAAAACATTAGAAGTCGGGATTACAAGATGGCTGACTGAAGTAACGCACAAGATGACGACCAGTTAAAACATATTATTTATTTTAATTGTTTAGATTTGTATAGAATTATGGAATGAAACTTGCCAAACATCTTTTAATATATAGTATTTTATTTCATTATGACATTTTTGTTAAATGTTGGTAATTGGTGTTAAGTGCAAAAGTCAATCAACGGCTGAGGTTCACTGGGCCGGAAGAAACAATTATACGTTTCTTTTCTTATCTGACATGCAGTTGCGTCAAAATGCCATAGATATTACTTGCATTATGTGGTTGCACTGACAGCACTGAAAGTAGTTATGTAAAGAGGAACCAAGCCACTTGGTTATTACAGTAGACTCCCGATTATCCGTGTGCTGACTATCCGATTTGAGGATTATCAGCGCAAAATATTTCACTTGAAATAGTTTAAAAAGTTTAAGAATATTTTTGAACAATAGTTTTTATTATTTATAAATAAATTCTGTTTTTTTTCGCATAATGTTCAATGACGCGTAATGCCCGAAACCATATTTTAAAGGTTTGAAAAATATTTAAGCCTTTTCCAGCAGACGAAACGATTAGAACCACGCATGATTGGATTAACGGATTTTTTTGTTGGATAATTAAAATATTAATTTTTTATTTGTGCTTTTAGATTATAAGCGCATATCCCCTAACTATTAATGCGAATAATCATCTACTGTATTAAATTGCTGCATTTTATTGCAGGAATGAATTTGACCTTATTTCTTTCTACTGAGATCTAAGGAAGGGTAAAAGTGGATTATCCACGATTTTGGATTATCCGAGGCATCGACCCCCTCCATTATTGCGGATAATCGGGAGTTGACTGTATTTGCAAAATAGATAATTTATAAAAATATGATAGTGGGATGGTTTATAGTCCATTCCTACCTTCGAAGTTCAAAGTGACTTCTGTCTCGTTTAAGTAATAAAACCATATTTTACCAAACACAAGAACCATAGGTCAGAGAAAAAAAATTGCTTTTGTGAATTGGTTTATTTTTGCATTACTTCCAATTATTTTTCAGTGGGCAAATCACGGTCATATTACAACAGCTTCGCGATCTACGACCGATATGATTTTCTCGTCTTCGTATTTGCATTGGACAATTGCACGAGTAAGGTTAAATATACTACAGGCAATGGTACTTATGTAATTAATTTGGCAGGAGAAAAATTCTACAGCTAGTTTCACTGCTATCAGAAAGGAGGTTACGAACTTTGCCGATGTTGACGCCGAGGATTCACGAATGTAGTTCAATGTCTTTCGTGATAGTGTTCTTTCGTTTGGCCGACAAAATCGTATACACAATAATTTGTTGGTGTCACATTCGTGAACCCTCGGTACCAACATCGGCAAAGTTCGTAACCCCATTGCCGACATCAGCGCAACTGGCGACAGAAATTTTCTCTTGCCTAACTCGTCCCTAGGATATTTGTTCATCTTCCATACCTGTAGCAGAGTTAAAATTTACTCGAGTAATGGAGAACTAATGCCGTGTGACGGTGTGAAGCAGCGTCTACAGTGTTGCCACATCGAACATAGAAACCTTCTACTACGCGGATGGCAAAGCTAAGAAATGTTACGTCCGGCAACCGACTGAAAACTCAAGGTTATAATTCTTATCGGGCGGCAAGTTTTTATGCGCGGTGTTATCTCAGACGCGTAATCAGAGTTCCACTGGCTGGAAGACGGTACACAAAAAACGGCCAAGGCGGGAAATCACGTCGCAATTTTCCTGCATCAATGTTGACTGTTTTCTAGGTTCGAATTTGCCTCATAATTCTGTCCTGCTGATGTCAAGCCCTTTTTAACACAATATTATTAAATACCTGCCGTTAATTATGTTAAATTAGGCCAGTGTTATTGCCAATACATTGACATCTTTACCGGAAGTTGGAGAAACAGTATGATTGTTAAATCATGGCTCTTACGATCCAAGTTCTGTGTTTGTTCCCGTTTCAACTTCAAATAAATTCCACCATTGTACCAACCGCGTTTAATGCCTCACTACTAAAATACGGAGTAAAATATCTGGTTTCCTTACATAAGTTGGAGCAACAAGTATGTAAAATAATTATGTCCAATTTTCTCAGAGATTATATAATTTTGAGAAAGAAACATTGCGCATATTGGCGGATACGAGCTACAATATTCTGTAATACGAGTGGAGTTTCACTCAGGGTTTAGGTAGCATCCTGCAATGCGCAACACTGAATCTTGGTTCAACACTGTTTAACACTACTGGCTGTTTACGAAACATGCATCTTGCCACAGTTTGATAAACAAACGGAAATCCGGCTGATCGCACGGTACATCGTTAGCAACACTAAAAAGTCGTGGGAATGGTTGAAGCGTGCTGTGTATAACACTGTTGGTTTTGCATCGATTTTGGCTATAGTTCGATTGATGCACTGTTTCTCTCTTCAAAAGGCATAGTTAGAACAATAAAGCTTTAACATATAACATGTGTGATTTGTTACATAACTGTTTACACGTGCAACAAAATATATTATCCAATAATATATATAGTAAATATACAACAGTTTATTGGAGACTTTGTTGACTTTAAATATTTTCTCGATTTTCCAGTATCTCTATACGTTGTGTATCTGTCCGGGTGAATGTTGGTGGTGAATTGATCTGGGTGTCTACATGGATCTTCTCGATGCAGTCGGATTATCGGAGTTAGAAGTTATGCTCTCTCATTGTATCCACTTTAAGGGGCATGTAAATTTAAGATGCTGAGCGAATGACTGTAATTCTCAATCGCTGATAAAATGTTAATTGCAGTAAAACGGGGTGATTAGAAACACTGGAGTGAATAGAAACACAATTTAAAAGCAAACGTTTGGTATAAATACTGTTTTGAAAATTGTGTTTTTAGGTAGGCAAGTTAAAACTGTTTACAAACAGTACTCGTAAAGTAAATAAATTTTCTCTAAGCAAAAGGTGTAACCTAGAAATTTATTTCTTGTTTAGTTTCTATTCTCCCCAGTGTTTCTAATCCCCACGTTTTACAGTACTCATTATAATTTGATGAAATTTATTTTACCGAGTAGATATTTTATTATTAGCGGACGTCTATTTAAATAGCAATGGGTGGTAGCGTGTTTTGCTTTCGAGTAAAAAATTAAAATCGCTAAATATAAAATTAAGGCTTTGAAACTACTAAACGATAATATCCTAGACTCTATAACGACCGAATTTTAAAAATTCACGCGTTTTGATTTGAAAATCGAGAGGTTTTCAATGGACAAAATTATTTTCGAATTAAAACGCATATCTTTTTGAATTCGGTTATTACAAAGACCTGGATAATGTTCATATTTAATTTATGAAAATTTAAGTATTCCATTTTTACGGATTTTGGGGTTTCAACCCCTCTTTTAATAAATAGCGATTTTACTTTTTTACTCGAAAGCAAAGCATACTGCCGCCCACTGCTGTATAAATACACGTCTGCTAAAAGAATGTCTACACGGCAAAACATCCATTTTATGATGAGTAGTTAAGATTTTGCCGACTCTCAAGTATTCCAGTCGTTTCCTCAACATCTTATCTTTCCATACCGCTTATGGGGGCGTGTTAGAAATTTTGTTGTATTTTCAGTTTTTGAATCATATTTTTTTTTTCAGATTATATTAGAAAAATTTTCTCTTCGACAAGAGAATCATTGCAAGAGAATTATAGATTAACTTTCAAGAATTCTCTTACAATGATTCCACATGAAAAAATTAATCAAAGATTCTATTATTATTTGTGTCAAGCAGTTTACCGAGAATACGCCATATGATTTGTCGGAGAGAAAATTTTGATAATACAATATGAATAAATGTTCTGGCTCAAAAACTTAAAATACAATAACATTTTCTAAACTCCCCGTAATAATATATATTTGCAAATACTTGCGACCAGTCTGGTCTGAGAAGGAAACTTTGCGATGTTAAGTTTCCAGACAGGCCTGACTGATATTGTATGTTTGCTTCATCATCCGAGCCACTGGTTTCTGGCGAAAAGAAATTTGCCCCTTCATATCTCAGTGTCTTACGTGCACATCTGCAGCTCTGTTTCATTGTTACTGGGTAGACTCCCTTGACGTTGAGTTTTAAAAAAATCATTGACCACGAAGCAGAAATGCAGATGTCCATACAAGGCATTGAAACTCAGTGCTGAAATATGCTTTCCAATGAAACTCAGTGGCTGTAGTAATCCTACACTAAAAGAAAACATTTGTAGGAGCTTTTCCGTGCCATAATTAGTATGTGGTGAACATACATTTTTGGCAACCACAAATATTTAGTGATTGCAAATAACTTACATGTTTTTCCTGCGAGCATAAATAAATATTTTACAGGGTAGGGGAGACCGGGGCTAGTTGGCTACAGGGGTAAGTAGGCACAGAGCTTGTAGTTCAAATAGTTACCGATGGATAGCAGCATCGCCTTGACTAGAGGTGTATGTACACCTAGTCCCTAGATCCTGAAACTTTCAGCCACCAGTCTTTGTTCCTGCAGAAGTGAGAACACTTTGTCTACTTCTTCGCTTGGTAAGTAAA
>PNEQ01040668.1:21499-35569 GCA_003012365.1 Medauroidea extradentata | reverse complement strand
AAAATAAAATGCACCTGGAACTTTAAAACTAAAAGGTCTAACTAAAACAAACCATTTGGTACGATAAATGTTGACGAATCGCAACCACGCGGCGAGCATGCACACGAGAGAGAATAGTAACGGAAAATCCTCGGGTGTACCACTACAAAAAATTTTCAAGACTCTCAATATACATCAACATTCTTTAAACAGTTTTTACCACAAAACAAAAGATTTAATTCGTGTAGATTCCGACATTAACACTGTAATGTATGGTAACTGCCTACAAATATTATTTCTGTTAATATATTACAATATTGTGCAGTGATGTTTGTAATTTTGTATATTGGTACACACGCAATCGTTTACAGAAAATAAGAGCTGCGTAGGCCCTATTCTGTGTCACCCCCCTGCTGGAAACTATGCGAAAACGAAGCGGCAACTAGGCGGAAACAAAGTTCATTCATAAATTAAAAAATGTCTCATTCTCGAACTTCTATATAAAACCAATAATTGTTTTCTTTAATCACTGTCCATCTCGCCCGTCGCAAACACGAGCGCACTACCTCTCCAGCTCTTCCGTTACCACAAAATTCTCACCGCTACACCACGCTCATTGTACCCATCGTCTTCTGATCGCCTCCGTCACTGTTGTCGCCTCCGTCACTGTTGTCACCGCTGTCGCTTTACCGATACCTTTTGCTCGAAGTGTAGGAAATGTAGGAGCCGCTGCGGGCTCTATAGTGGCCAGCTCATCGATGATGTGGGCTGTATCTTAAGGTTCGTAGGAAAGAACCAGCCATTCAAGTAGCAGTATCAGCTGATGCGTATTTCTAAGATGGCCAGCACATAGAATAAGGAATAGTTGCTCAAACTGCCCAGGCCGAGAGGCAAGAAAGAGACCTGGCGGCATGCGTACATATACTGGGAGTCATGTTATAACGCTGATTCTATATTTAGTGAATTAGTGCATGGAAAACATGAAAAAGAGTTCAAATAATGCACACTGAGCCTAGTACCTAAACTGTGGTAGCTGCAACTGTATTAATTAGGTATTTGTGGTGAATTAAGTAGTTCCACACTCTTTCATAATGGTCACTACTGAACACATGTATGAAGGAGAAAAAAACTAAATTGCTTATAATTTGTTTAAACCACACACACATACACACATACACATACACACACACACACACATATATATATATATATATATATATATATATATATATATACATTATTGATACACAGATCCTAAAAACCATAAGAAAAAAACACAAATTTAGGTAAGTTCCCTTTAGTAGTTATTTTTTCTTTACCATTACAATGATGACTGGATTTAATTTCTTGAACATACTGCATTGCAAATGAATGACTATCAACGAAAACTGAACAAATAAGAGAAATTCATAAATAAGCTGAGTATACTTTAGTCAGCAAGATACATACACAACATGAAATTCCAAAATAGAATCGGGTGAGATAAAACTTGGGACAAACAGATAATAAATGAAAATAATAACAAATAAATATTAAAAATAAAAAACCAGGTAACATGCGATACAACGATGAGACGAAACAAAAAACACAGTAGATATAAGACACGAACAGAAAAATAACAAAACGACACAACGATGAGACGAAACAAACCACAACAGATATCGGTCACAAACAGAAAAGACAAACGACACAACGAAGAGGCGAAAAAAAACGCAGTAGTTTTCCAGACAGACCCGATTCCATTTTGGAATTTCATGTTATGTATGTATCTTGCTGACTAAAGCATGCTCTCATTTTAATGGTTTTCTATTATTTGATTAGTTTTCGTTGACAGTCATTCATTTGCAATGGAGTATGTCCAAGAAACTTCAGTCATGCACTCCCATTGCACAGTTCTTTCAAAACGTAACAATGATTTCGGCTTACATTTGTGCTGATTTAAGACATTGGCCCACTTAGCCTAGTGAACTTCCAATTTTTTTTTAAAGTAGCATGACACATTGGCACAAAAATGTCTTCTAGGGCCATTATTAGTAGAATATTTAGCTGTAATAAAGGAAAATACCACGGGTACGCCGATGTTGTCCTCATCAACACGAAGTCTTCAACGCGAAGTCTTCACCCAGAAGTAAAGAGGAAGAACTTTGCTTTCGCTCTGAGCCAGAGGTGTAGCCCCGCAGCCACCTTACCTTCTCCTGCTGTTGCAGATTCTGCTTTATCTCGTTTCGATTTGCTTCCAGTCGCTGTCTTCACAATGTTCTTTCTTTGTGTTAGCAGTGCTACTAGGGTGGCGAAAAATGCGCCTGTGCAGTTCAGTGATACCGTTGAACTCACGATTGAACCAACTGACATCGAGTGTTTGCTTCGTCGTTTCCCTGACTGCTTTTTCGATCTCTGTTTTAGGTTTACTACAAGAATAGCTCAACAGAAGATCCTTTTCTTATGACTTTACCTGGCTGTAATTCGTTATGCCCTTTGGACACATTTAAAGAACTTATCAAAGATGTTATTCCGAAATATTTTCAAGTGGAGTGTCTTTCAACCGCAGGTTTCTTGGATACTTATTTTCAAACACCATTTTTAGGTGAGTTTTTGAGGAAAAAATATGAAGTGTGAAATATAAATGTTCTAATGATACATTTATCATTTTCCTACATAAGTAAAATTACTAAATATATGTTTACTGTACATTAAACTGAAACATTAGGCGTATTTTAGCGGTTGAATTGGTAGCGGTACCTGTGAACAGAGCATTTTAGCGCTCCTGTTTACAGAGGGTTTGCAAACATGCTGCAACCAGGCTGAGGATGTTTGCACGTTTCTGGTAACCAAGGCATGAGGACGATTACAGGGTTTGTTCACAGGAAGTTTACCTTAACCATTTTTTCCTGTTTTATTTCGAATAAATCTGAACTCAAAACAAACTGTATGTATACGCAGTGTGGGCGAGGCTTAGGTTATTTTGAAAGATACTGAAGCAACTTTATTTTTTAACTATATGCAGCTGCTTAATTAAATTTCCTTCTACAATTTATTATGTTGTACATGTAAAAAATAGTGACAGCAGTCTATTTTCTAAGAAACGTATTCGTGAAGAAGTGTTTTGCTTTACACATTCCAATTCTATTCCTAATAAGGCATTAGCAAATACATAATTTCTAAACTCCATGTTGGTAGCCATGTCTGTTCACTGAATATTGCATTTTAGCGATCCTTTGTAAATGAAACAGTTTCCGCAAACGCTTGAAAACAGCTTGTGAACAATTCAACCCATAAAATACGCCTATTGAGTGTAGCGACTGTGTCATTGTTGGGCAGATAGATCAAGGATGATATATTAATTTTTATTAATAAGTATTATACATAATTGTAATGTCATAAATTCTTATAACCACACTTATAAAACAAAATTGATCTAACATGTAACATAACCTTGCTCTCTCCACTTTTACTCTCTGTAATATCTCCAAATAAAAACATTAACTAGGGCAGATACAGCTTACCAATTATTTTACTAGTGTATGAGCCCTGGGTTGCACAACTTAGTAAAATAAATTTAATTGAAACAATTATGATAAACTGAGAGAAAACAAGTGGTGTGAAAAGAAACAAATTTATTACATATAACATTAAAATAATATTGGTAGGGCTCATAAAGAAACATAAATTGGATCATCAATACGATTCCATACTGCATTATTGTAAAAAAAAAAAAAGAACAGTCAGTGACGTTGCAATTTGTGAGAGACTATAACTTAAGAAATGGAAACAAATTTGAGTACTAATTAAATATTTGTTATTCCTAGACTCTTACTAGATTGTGAAATTGTATTAAAATAAAATTGAAAATTAAATGTGATGAGTAAAAGAAAAATATAAATTTAAATATTTCCTCCACAATGTTAGCTAAAATGTTAGGGTAACCTTTCATTCAAACTTCTTTGCTTTGTGGCAATATAATTTAGAGTAATACTTATGTTCGTTTTTTATGATATACTGAAAAAATCGTTAGGATTCAGCTTGAGACATCTTATCCAGAGTATTCGTGGGGTTAAAAATTTTGAACTACTTTTAAAAATAATATCCTGAAAATTTAAATTTAAGCAGAGTTGTCCACATTTTCTGAAACTATTTCATGGTTTGGGAATTTTTTCTTGTAGTTGCGGGAGGGCTGGGACTGCTTACCGTTGAAGTCTCCACCGTGAAGAAGGAAATTTCGATAACTCTCCTGAGTTTCGAAATTATAAAAGGATATTGGTATCAAAGTAAACGTGGTACCCCACGTCGTAAAATTCTTCTCCCAGTTGGCCAGTAAAAGGTAATGCCAGGCTAGAACTCGCCCAACATATTTCCTGGAAGACGGAAACGAGAAGGCCTGGATATCTTCTACTCTTCAATCGTAGAAAAAATTTTCCCGCTGATTTCCAACAGGAACAAATGCAGCGCCAGGTCTCGTAGATTCTCTTCAAAAGGAATTATAAGGCAAAAAAATCGTCTCGAGGCATAACCTTACTCGAGAAAGTCTTCGTAGCCGGACCTCTGAGTAGATTTTTCTTCCATTTTCTTCCCTTCGACGTTCTATATTTAAAAAAATTTTCTTTCTTGTTGATTCCAAAGTGAAGGCAAAAAATTCTGCTTCGAAAAATGCAGCGAAAATTGAAGTTATTCTTTCTACTAGCAAAAATCGATTAATGTGTGGTCTGCAAATGACCTGATTTTTTAATTAAATTACGTTTTTCCTAGTAAGAGTCTTTACAAAATTTTATGATTGTTTAAACATTTCCTGAAAATATACCATACATTTAACAAACAAAAATTTTAATAAACACTAGTCACAGACAAATATTACTACCATAGCACAATTACCTATTTAAATATTTATATTACCTGAATGTCATAGACATAATAAAATTCTAAGCAATGTCTGTGCATTGACATTATGTTTATGTTACACAATGAAGAAAAATATACTTCTTTTACTAAACATGTAGAAGAAGGAGGAGTATTAAGATTTATTGATACATTTAAACTTTTGGCTTCCAGTTTAGATCCACTTTCAAAAAATCTTACCAAAGAAAAATTTAGAGAAACTTCAAAATATTTTTCAGAAGATCAAATGAATTTTGTTACTAAAACGAGTGTTTATCCTTATGGTGATATGGATTCTGAAGAAAAAAATTAACGAAACAGAACTATTATCCATAGAACACTTTTATAATAATTTAAACCAAACTGATGATATTTCTAATAAAGATTACGAATTTGCTCAAACAGTTTGGAAAAATTTTACATTAAAAATCTAGGTGAATATACACAATTATATGACAAAATTGATATTTTATTGCTAACTGATATATTTGAAAGTTTTAGAGATGTTTGTATAAAAACTTATGAATTACATCATTCTTCTCGGAATTTTACTGCGCCAGGATTATCTTGGGATGCAATGCTAAAACACACAAAAATTGAATTAGAATTATCTGATGATTATGATACAATATTAATGATTGAAAAAGGAATTAGAGGTGGTATTTCACAATGTTGTAAACATTATGCAACTACAAGAAATAAATATATGGCAAATTATGAGCTTAAAATTTAAAATTCTTATTTACAATATTTAGATGCAAATAATTTATATGGTTGGGCAATGACTCAATATTTACCTTTTGGTGGTTTTAAATGAGTGAGTTGTAAACTTAATGATCAAAATTATTGGAATAAATATACACAAAAAGCACAAAATTATTCAAGATATGGTTATATTTTAGAAGTTGATTTGGAATATCCCAAAGAATTACGTGATTTACATAAAGATTTACTTTTTGGCCCTGAAAATAAAATACCAAAAAGCTCAAAAACTAAAAAAATGTTAACCACATTATGTGATAAAGAAAAATATGTTACATTACGTAGATATTAAACCGTTTCTATCTCTTGGAATGAAACTGAAAAATGTACTTAGAGTATGAACATTTAAGCAATCAGATTGAATGAAATCTTACATTGATTTAAACACACAAGTACAAAAAAGCAACAAGGTTTGAAAAAGTTTTCTATAAATTAATGCACAATTCAGACTTTGGAAAAACAATGGAAAATATTAGAAATAGAGTTGATATTAGATTACGTACAAATTCTAAACAAGTTGAAAAATTAACTGCAAAACCATATTTTAAAAATAGAACTATATTTTCTAGAACTTGTTCACATGAAAAAACAAAATTATGTTTTAATAAACCAATATATGTAGGAATTAGTATTTTCGATTTATAGAAACTTTAATGTATGATTTCCATTATAATGTTATAAAACTAAAATACTGAGAAAATAGTGAATTATGATATCGAGATACGGATAGCTACATATATTATACATAAACAAATTATTTTATAAAGATATGAAAGAAATGATTCAACATTTTGATACAAGTGTTTATGGAAAAGATAATAAATAAAGCATTCCACAAATAAACAAGAAAGTTATCGGTACAATGAAGGATAAAAATTATGGAAAAATAATGGAAGAATTCATTGGATTAAAACCTAAAAGGTATGCTATAAATATTGAGGGCGATGTAAAGAAAGAACGATAGGAATTAAATTTGGTGTTGTTAAAAATGAAATTACATTTGATGATTACAAAAGTTGTTTATTCAAATATGAAATTGACGTGTGCCGACGGCCCACGATCTTAGCGACCGTTCATGAGAGGCGCTACGCCCAAAACAACACCGATCAGCACCATCAGCACTCGTGAAAACGCACCTCGACTAGTCCCGGAACCAGGGAATTCAAGAGAACAGGTAGGTTCATGCAACCACGTGGCCGGAATAACGAAACAAAGAAAATTATTCAGACACGCTGAATCCAACAAAACAAAACTACCACACAACACCCTAGCATATCAGTGACACGAGGCATTGGTCGTTTCACAAAGCATCGCCGCGTTTGGCAGTATCAAGCGCGAGAGTGCTGGAGCACATGTCCCAAAATCAGGAGTGCGGGAGTGTATCCAAAAGATCCAAGTATATCAGGACACATAAAATACATTCCGAAGTTCATAACCACCACGGTGCAATGCCACGCGTGAAAATAAAAAGTGCTAATTATTCTGCTACACGACTCTAAAACACGGGGCGCATGCCAGAGTGACAACCTAACAGACATAATGTCGACAGAATGCACGCCAAATGAATTAAAACTAATTTAATTTCAGTGTCAATACTAAGCGAGCCATGTACAGAAATATGATTGTTTTTCCCGTTCATGCCAGCTCGGACTCAGAAAGACAGTTTAACAAGCTAACAGGAGCGGGAGGCAATAATAAATAATTTCCCTAAGTGTCAACAAATTTATGTTTCTCAGTAATAACCAGGATGTTATTGCATTGTGGTGTTTAGAATTGTATCATGTGATTTTCAAGGATTTTGATGTATTGGTTTATTTACACTTTTGCGTAAAGCGGTCACGAGGTCATTTTTAGCGCGCACCCCCTCTAGCTAGCGCGGGTGACCGCCATCATGATTTAGTCGCGCATCGCGGCTCCTCGACCTTCAACTCTTTTGTGCCGAACATTTTAGTTTACAATAGTCAGTTATTTTTCTTTGGATCAGTAACATACATTTTTTGTGCATCGAGGAGTAGTGCCACCCCCATCCCTGCAAGCTCTTTTCGCCCAGGGGTTTAAGCATCCACGTAATCATTTTCATAGTGTATAGAACCGATATCATGGACATACGCCATTGCTTGCGAATGTTGCCGTCTTGCAGAAAACATCCACAATAAAACGAAAAAACAACAGCAAAAACCAACCAAGAAAAAACGAGCGTTAGCTGTTGTCAACAAACAAATAACATACATACAGTCCTAGAGAGGGACATAGTCGTAGCCACAAAGTGGAACAGATAAAAAACAAACAACAAAAAAATTCAAAAAAATATTCAAAAAATTAATTCCTAGCTGGAATATAGTCGTGTGATGAAAGACGACACAACAAAAACGAAGGAGAATACAGAAAAGAGACTTATGAAAACAGGTAATAGACAGACAAACAGAACGAAGACAACACAAAAGTCGAGAGACGAAATGAGTATGAAACAACGACGAAACACGAAAAAAACAGACGAAAAAGTAGAAGGCTTCTTGGACGACAACAGATGCGACGTTTCGGAAACTGAGATCTGTTCCCGTCTTCAGGCACACGTGCAGACTGAGGAACTCCAGCAGACTGACTGTGGCATCTGGAAAAAACAGGGGTCTATATAGGAAAAATGCCTACTTATAGCTCAGCCAATGAGAGTGCAGCTGCCTCCTAATTGGTCGCGCAGCTTGTAATGGGAGATTATGCAGTGAAAAATGTATCCAGTTCTATAGTTTTACAAAAGTAAGTTTAAAGAACAATATATATATTCAGTATTATTAATTGTGTGTATTTAAATAAGTTTATTTTTAATTAAAGGAATTCAAATATTTTTTAGTTCAATACTCTGCTGGCTGATGATTTTACTATTGCTGATAATGAATGCTGATTCTTTTATTTTTCTTTTGGTCTGGATTGCCTCCTGTGTGATTGGGGTAGCCTCTTCCCACATTATTTTGTGACAACATTTAACGTTCGACTTTTCTTTGTTGGTTTTTGTTGTTGTTTTTTCGTTTTATTGTGGATGTTTTCTGCAAGACGGCAACATTCGCAAGCAATGGCGTATTTCCATGATATCGGTTCTATACATAATACCAACCCATTGCAAGAATCGTTCAAAGATCACATTTTCATAGTCGTGTATGCGAGTGCGCGCCATACAGCTTCAGCCGACCACAGGCTTTGTGTGTGGGACCGCTTAACGTACGAGAGTACAATCATTTGTGTGGACTGGTATCACATTAAATCGCAGTGAAGTTTATTCCGCGAGTGTTATTGGCCACGGCCACTTCTTACTCCTTCGGGAGCTAGTCCCCCCAACCAGCCATTCACAGGACCAACGCACCACTCATCTCCGGCGTGGAGGACACAGAGAGGACATCGCCACACGGGCGGTAGACCTGCGCCCTCACAGCAGCAGCGAGCAGCCGGCACATTCAGATGTTTGGGTTACTAAACCCACATGGTATGTAGTACGACACCACACCTCTCTGACCTCACCAAGAGCAAGTCAGATGGCGCCCAAAATGGGGCGCGAGAGGGACAGCGGCGTGGAGCGACAGGCTGGCGACGCGCATACCACAGATGTGACGTCAGAGCAGAGGGGACGGCACGCTACCCTCCCTCCTCCCGACCTCGGACCGGTAAACAACATCCCACTCCGGTTGAACGCAAGGGGGACTGCCGTGTGCGCGTATACTTCAACCACAGAAAAAACACAGAAACAGGAAGTTGGAAACGTATGGTGGAATACCAACTGCATTGTGCAATGACTGCGTAAAACCCATCACGGACGAGAGCATAGACAAATTCGGGCGCGCGCGGAAAATTTGCAAATGCGACGGGGCGGAAAGTAAACAACACCTACGGGCAATCATTGACCGCGACAACCGGATGTACAAAACAACTATAGCACAGACATCACTCGGACTGGACACGGAACTGTGTTGGGACTATATGCGACTGCGGGAGAGCACAGTACTTAACAACCCTTTGCTCCCGAGACAGTGCCAGTGCAGCGAACACAAACAACAGAACACACGAGTTCCGATACAACGGCCAAATTGGCAACAGTGTGCGAACTTTCTGTAGTGCGAGGGCGAAGGACTGCCCACGCTCGTGTGTACAGTGTGTAAGTGCCAGTACCATCTACAGTGCATAACACTGCGCGAAGCTGTACATGCTCGCAACGGACAGTTCACGTGTGCGCGATGCGAGCCGGAAAACAAACAAAACATCGGGGACCTGTTATACGGAAACGAACTACATCCTACTCGTTGACAGCAGCCAGTGTGTTATGGAAAGGGCACAGACGTGTGGAAATGTGAAACGTGTGGTTACCGCGCACATCAACGATGTGTCCCGCGTAGTGAATGGCCGACACTAACAGACACGGGATATACGTGTCACGAGTGCAACCAAGGAGACCGTGACACTGCATTAGTCTTGGGGGCACACCCACAACAACACCCCCTACCATCGCACAACCAACAAGTCTCAGTAGTTCACCCTGCACAAACAATATGTGCACAGGTAATGATGTACTGGTGAGAACACCGACAAGATTCCAGTCACTACCCAGTTTTTCCGGAGCAACAGAAGACCCGCAGGCGTTTATTGAGGACTGTGCGAACAACCTATCCAGGTACGGCATGTGTGAGGAGGAGTGGCCGAGCTGTGTAGCCAATCAGCAGACAGGTGACGCGAGGCAATGGTGCCGCTCAGTGACCCACTATGGGATGAGGTGGGATGAGTTTCTCAGCTCATTTCAATTACGTTTCACTAACACTTTCTCATCACTACAAGCACGCAGCCGCGCAGTCCTGCAGGTGCAGCAACGGGGAGAGTCACTCACAGCATTCGCAACCAAGAAAATCAACCTCATAAAACAACACTACCGCAACATGACAACAACAGAGGTACCGGAGGTGGTAGCGTCAACAGTGCTGCCAGAGTACCGCAGTGGGATGACACCACTTATCCACACCACGTAAGAGGCCTTCATGTGCTCTGCTATGGTGATAGACAGTCAGGCGGAAGCAGACTCAGCACGAGCACACCCGAGCTACTGTGCATCACGACAAGACAACCACCATACAGTTAGGAGTGACAGTGAGAAGAGAGACAGACCACGGCCGATTCACCCAACCGGGAAGGCGCCGCTACCACCCACGGACCACAGCAGCCCACCACGAGACGAGAGGAAGGGGGGCAACGGCCCAAAACCACCATATCCCTGCTGGTACTGCCCTGGACAACAGTACCACTGGCACAATGAGTGCCCCAGCGCAGCTCAGCGGCCTGCAGAGCGGAACAACCGACCCGCGCCGTCGGGAAACGAGCAGCGAGGGTAGGACGGCCGGGCGTCTCCCTCCCCGCAACCAGCACTGACAGCATGGACTTGACACCTCAACAGGTACTGCTCAACCAGCTCACCAACACCAGCCAGCCCGGGGGTAAATAAATCCACATTCCAGTTACTATTAATCATAAGAAGTGCTATGCCCTCGTGGACACCGCAGCTACACACAATTTCATCCACCCACATTTTGTTGACAGTAGAGAGTTGGAGCAGTGTAAACAAACAGTACAACTTGCCACCTCAGCTGCATACCGCGAGGCCATGGGACAAACACACATCACTGTAACCATTCGGGACATTCAAACACAAACAGTAGCATTCGTGGTCAACGAATTAAGGGAAGATGCTATTCTAGGGTTAACATGGCTGAATGAACAAAACACCATCGTTGAAACTGCCGCCAGGCGAATACACTTCGGGAAAAGGGAGCGACGCACAGTGTACAACCTTGACCTCCGCCGCCAGCAGACACCCACTGTAAACTTGGACGACCTAGACCATAGTGTACCCCCAGAACACCGCGACACAATGCAAAAATTACTGAACGAACAGAGGGACGTATTTGCAAGTGCAGACCCCTTAAAGAGAACGAACATTACAGAACACGCCATAGCAACAGAGCATGAGAGGCCAATTTTCACACCACCACGTGATTACCCCCCTGTACAGACTAAGATCATTAAACAGCAAATAGCAGAGATGATAGCCGACGGAGTAATTGAACCATTTGACAGCCGGTATAACTCTGCCATAACACTCGCCCCGAAAAAAGACGGCACATGGAGGTTCTGTGTCGATCTGAGACCGTTAAATTTAATCACCAAACCAGCAGCACCACCGTATATAAGTGTCAAAAATGCCCTCAACATCCTGGGTAATGCCAAGATCCTGACGTCACTAGACTTGAGGAGCGGCTATTGGCAGGTGCCTGTCAAACCGGAACATAGACACAAGACCGCGTTCACCGCCCCAGATGAGTCGTGCTATCAATTCTGTGTGATGCCATTTGGATTGAAATGTACCCCATCAACATTCCAGGCAATGATGGTCAGAGTGCTCGACGGACTCATAGGAGAATGTGTAGTGGCCTACTTAGACGACGTAGTTGTGTGGTCACAAACATGGGAGGAACACATCCAACATTTGTCACTGGTCTTAGAGAGATTGGCAATCAATGGCCTAGTGTGTGCAAACCACGAGTGTCATATCGGCAAATCACAGTTTGATTTCTTGGGTCACGTAGTAAAAGCAGACGGCAACAACCCAAATCCAGAACAGTTGAGAATTATTGACGAATATGAAGCACCCCGTACATACAAACAAGTCCGAAAATTTTTCGGATTAATTAATTGGTTACGTGAATACATTCCGAATTTCGCAATAATTACCGCACCTCTCGCCGCATTGATGTCACCAAATGTCAAATTCAGTTGGACACCTGCAGCTGCGGAGAGTTTTCAGAACATCAAGACCAGTTTCAGGGAATGCCAGCCACAAGCACGATACAACCCAAACAGACACCTTTATGTCCAGACAGACGCGAGCAAAGCATAGGGGCCGTACTATTCCAGGTAGGCGAGGGGGGAGAAAGACACATCCTGGATTACAGTAGTGCAAAATTCGGCCCAGTGGAAAAACGTTACGATGTAAATGAGTAAGAATGCTTAACGGTTGTGTGGGCGTTCAAGCGATACAGGCCGTACCTATAATACCAACATTTTACGCTGCGAACGGACAACAGGTGCTTGGTCTGGTTGCACAGTACACGCGAAGAACGCAGCAAGCTTACGCAATGGTCACTACTCCTACAATCATTTGATTTTCATGTGGAACACGTACCAGGGACAGAGAATAGACTAGCGGACGCACTTTCAAGGTCACCTGATGTAAACACCATAGCGCGAGATGATGAGGAGTGGGAGGAGATGTTACCCCCTGTGTCACACAGCAACACCACAACGGTCATGTGTCACAACATTACGCTCGACACGATCAATATTGACCAACTATACCGTGACATAGCAGAAGCCCAGCGGACAGCGCCAGATGCATAAGCCAGACCCCAACAGTGTGGCCAACAGGTATTGGACAGGTGGAGAGTAGTTGACAGGAGAGTAGAAATGCGCAGGAGCGCCGGAAGTGATAACTGGAGACTATACGTTCCTTCCTCGAGACGTACAGAAGTGTTGCAATTTATGCATGACCATCAGCACGCAGGACACCCAGGCGCACGTCAGACTACACACAATACCCAACAACATTTTCATCGGCCTGGAATAGCTCGGGATGCGAGGGAATATGTACGCAGTTGTTTACCCTGTAACCATTTTAAATCCAGGCGCACAGACGGCAACCAGCAGCAGGCTAGAGAACCAACAGAGCCATTCGACTGAGACAACTGAGACCCCTTTGTGACCAAATCATGGTCACAGAAAACGACAGCAGTAACACTGGACGTAACACCACTCCCCTGGTCTTTTCCTTAGTTCTCCACACTATTAAACTAATAATGACCTAAGAAGTGTAAACAAAGCTAGATCTTTTGATGAACCTTTCTGGTATGTGTTCCTAACTTCAGAATTATAAATAACATGTTGTTATAACAGAAAAGATCAAATGATTATATTAAATATTTATTTAATATTCTCTCTCTTTTTTTCTAAATAATGCAAAATTGCTATACAAAGTTTTCACAATAAATATTTGATATTCAATACAACAATATAACCTTCCATATACTGAAGATACAAAAATATATGGGAATAACACAGGTCTCGAATACAAAACCACGACCCTTGATTCTAATCTTTATATATATATATATATATATTAAACATATACTATGCCTACATTTGGCATCGTTACGCAACCACGTAAATTTTCTGACCCTTAACCTTTATCAGGTAACAACTCATAATATCAAGAATTGTTAGAAACTCACAAGCCAAACAAATTAACGAATTGACGTTTAACAAGCATTAAAGACATTTAAGAATCTAGAAAAATAAATATATAATCAATTCGTACTGAAATCTAATTTTCACAATAAATATTTGATATTCAGGTACATTATAAATATAACCTTCCAG
>PNEQ01040668.1:0-21399 GCA_003012365.1 Medauroidea extradentata | reverse complement strand
GTACGCAGGGCGTAATAAATATAATATTAAATACGCCAACAGCTAAGCCTAACCTGCTAGCCATACTATGGCTAAAACCACAATACTTAACTTAAGCAGCGTTAATCCCCAAGCCTGTCTGCCGAACCCAGCAAAAATCCGGTCATTTATAGTTGAAACTCTCATTCCCCTACTTTCTCAAAATGGTGGTGGGATCTTGGTTTGAACGAAAGTCTGTTGAACAAAAACACGTGGTGCATCGGTGATTGGTGCTTAAGCGACCAGAAGCTTCTCCCAAATTCTGAAGGATCACCACAATGTTCCCTCCCTCTGCTGCCTCGCCATTTCCTCTCTCTACCGACGTCACAGCTCACTCCAACAGCACACGCGTCTATTTTCTACTGGCAGGGAACCAGGACGGACGTCGGAAAATGTGAAGGTGCGGTGCGGAGTTATTAAGGTTTAACGTAACATTTCAAGTCTGTTCACAAAACATCATGGGAATCCATGCCATCGCACACAACTACCAGGTAACCTCCATTAAACTATAGTTATGCACTAGGCGAAAGTATGTCCATGGAAATTTCCACTCGGGAAAAAACTGCGTCGTAACCAGAGACGTTAACTGCCGCTGATGTCAAGTTGACACCGTCACACGACACAGTAGCGCTAGACATAATGGGGCCCTACCCCAAGACGTCATGTGGCAAACGCTTCATCGTGATAGTCACGGACCTTTTTTCCAGATGGCCGGAGGCCTATGCGGTAAACAATGCACGTGCTAGTAATATTGCAACAGAGCTAGAGAACGAGTTCTTTCCCCGGTGGGGTTACCCCAGGGTTATCCTCTCAGATAATGGCACACAGTTCAGTAGCCGGAAATGGCGTGACCTATGCACAAAATGGGGAGTGAAAGCGCACACGACACCAGTTTACCACCCGAGAGCCAACCCCACGGAGCGGCGAAATCAGGACCTTAAGATCCAACTCCGACTCCGTCTCCGTGCGGGAAAAGATCACAGCAAATGGGCGGAACATCTGACGCAAGCTTTATTCACCATACGAAGGAGGGTGAACGAGGCCACGGGATACACTCCTGCTGCACTACTACAAGGCCGTGACCTGCCACTACCAGGCGAGTTCAGCTGCCCGCGGATTAACGGGAACACAGCCCCGGAGGACAGAACACAGCGCCAGGAACGCAGGGAAAGTGACATCAGAATAGCTCGACAAAACCAAAGGCAGTACGCGACCAAGTGGGTCCCAGTAACGACGCGCCCACCATGCCAACTGAGAGTGGGACAGAAGGTATTTGTGAAGGAACACTTACTTTCCTTTATGACGAAAAATTTCTGCGCAGGATTGGGTCTGAAATGGAGTGGACCACACATAGTCACAAAAATCTTAAGCACATCCACTTATGTAGTAAGGACAGGGCCGCGACGCACAAGCAAAGTACACCGAGATGACCTGCGACAAGCAGGGAGCACTGACATGCACGAGTCACAGCCCGTAACACTTGACAGCGATAACAGTGACTTGCAGCAACCAGAATCTGCAGACAGAGACAGCAACGAACAACTTGCCGAGGGAAAGCACAGAGAACTGGCAGTACAAGATGACACTGCAGAAGGACGACCTACACCAGCACCCAAGAACAACCAACCTGCTCCGCGGGACGACGAGAGCAACCAGGACAGAGCACAAGGTACAGCAGGGGAACGGAACGAACCTGAAGATACCGCGATGGAATGGGAAACGAGCTCAAGTCAGGAAGGCACAGGTAACGAAGGGGAAGGAGGACGAGTGTCGTCACCACCACGAGCAGAACAAAGCGAGCACGTGACACAGCGGCGGCGACAAAGAGAACCCTCTCCAGCAACACCGACGCCACTAGACAGTGAAGAAGACGGAGGGGACATGGGCACAACTCCGCCATGCCGCTTCAAACGAGCGCGCCGCGACCACCCTGCGTGCATCTGCTGTCCGCACGACTCGCAAGGTCACGCAGCAAGCCGGAAGGGGAGATGTCCACGGGACCAACGACACACAGAACAGTGGCAGTAGCAGAAGGACAACGGTATCGACACAGGCTATGCTTAAGGAGACCGCCTACACGAACGGTCTCTGCAGTGGGGGGCGTTTGACGTGTGCCGACGGCCCAAGATCTTAGCGACCGTTCGTGCCAGGCGCTACGCCCAAAACAACACCGATCAGCACCATCAGCACTCGTGAAAACTACGGAACGCACCTCGACTAGTCCCGGAACCAGGGAATTCAAAAGAACGGGTAGGTTCATGCAACCACGTGGCCGGAATAACGAAACAAAGAAAATTATTCAGACACGCTGAATCCAACAAAACAAAACTACCACACAACACTCTAGCATATCAGTGACACGAGGCATTGGTCGTTTCACAAAGCATCGCCGCGTTTGGCAGTATCAAGCGCGAGAGTGCTGGAGCACATGTCCCAAAATCAGGAGTGCGGGAGTGTATCCAAAAGATCCAAGTATATCAGGACACATAAAATACATTCCGAAGTTCATAACCACCACGGTGCAATGCCACGCGTGAAAATAAAAAGTGCTAATTATTCCGCTACATGACTCTATAACACGGGAAGCATGCCAGAGTGACAACCTAAGAGACGTAATGGCGACGGAATGCACGCCAAATGAATTAAAACTAATTTAATTTCAGTGCCAATACTAAGCGAGCCATGTACAGAAATATGATTGTTTTTCCCATTCATGCCAGCTCGGACTCAGAAAGACAGTTTAACAAGCTAACCGGAGCGGGAGGCATTAATAAATAATTTCCCTAAGTGTCAACAAATTTATGTTTCTTAGTAATAACCAGTATGTTAATGCATTGTAGTGTTTAGAATTGTATCATGTGATTTTTCAAGGGTTTTGATGTATTGGTTTATTTACACATTTGCGTAAAGCGGTCAAGAGGTCATTTTTGGCGCGCACCCCCGCTAGCTAGCGCGGGTGACCGCCATCATGATTTAGTCTTGTTCCGGGCGTGAGGGAGGTGGCCACGCGCATCGCGGCTCCTCGACCTTCAACTCTTTTGTGCCGAACATTTTAGTTTACAATAGTCAGTTATTGTTCGTTGGATCAGTAACATACATTTTTTTGTGCATCGAGGAGTAGCGCCACCCCCATCCCTGCAAGCTCTTTTCGCCCAGGGGTTTAAGCATCTACGTAATCATTTTCATAGTCGTGTACGCGAGTGCGCATCGTACAGCTTCAGCCGACCACAGGCTTTGTGTGTGGGACAGCTTAACCTACGTGAGTACAATCATTTGTGTGGACCGGTATCACAATAAATCGCAGTGAAGATTATTCCCCGAGTGTTATTGGCCACGGCCTCTTCTTGGTCCTTCGGGAGCTAGTCCCCCCAACCAGCCATTCACAGGACCAACGCACCACTCATCTCCGGCGTGGAGGACACAGAGAGGACATCGCCACACGGGCGGTAGACCTGCGCCCTCACAGCAGCAGCGAGCAGCCGGCACATTCAGGTGTTTGGGTTACTAAACCCACATGGTATGTAGTACGACACCACACCTCTCTGGCTTTACCAAGAGCACGTCAAAATATTGTATAAAATATGAATTTAATCAGAAGTAAAAAACATGAACTATTTTCAATTGAATCTAGAAAAAGAGCATTATGCCCCAAGGATGTTACAAGATTTATTCTTGAAAATGGAACTGATACTTTACCATGGGGTCATTATCAAACAGTAGCTTAAGCAGCTTTCAGGCTGTGCCTAATAAAAAAGGAATAAATGATATAAGAAACACTAAAAGATTAAAATTTAATTCCATTAAATATAAAAAATAACTATAATTGCTTAGAAAATCCTTCAGTAAGTATTATCTCTTAACATCGTATGTAAGATTTATTTCGCTAACCAACACTACATTACAGATAGTATTAGCAGGAATTGGTTTATTAAAATTAACTATAAGTTAAATATTAGTTCGGTCCTTAACAATAGAAGTTCTCTATGTGAACAATCAATAACATAAATTGTTCTTTCAGAAAATCAAATTAATTTGGGTTAAAGTACATTTCATTATTGTGATAAACCGTATCTAATTTAGTTCTTGAATTTCTAAACTGATTATAAGTAACATACATTTTGTCATATACATTATTTTCTATGTCAAGATTCCTGTTTTCTTTTGGAAAGACTTCATTTCTTTCATTCTTAATAGAAATATTTCTAACATAGCAGTGATCAAATAACGAACCATGTACATCTTGATTAATATCTTCTTTTCTACCTATTTTAAAACCAACAATTACATAATCAAGCATATCGAATTGAAGTGAATTAACCTGATCTTTAATAACACATTGAAGAGTATTGGAACCAGTTGGAACAACTTTGTCAAGAAATTGCCAATAATTAAAAGAAATTGGATGTTTAGGCAATTTGTATAATTTAGCTTTGACTTCGTCACCATAACTTGGTTCATATTCAACAACTGGCCACAAAATTTCCATCTTTACAATAACAACTTTACCAGAAACAGGAATAACATCAACAGTTACACCATCAGCTTTATTTTTTGGCTGTCTGTAAACACAAAAATCATCGTTAGAACCTCGAACAAATGAAATGTTTTAACCACCTTTCCAATAAATACACTGATCAACACACATTTTGCTGCCAAACATCTGAAAGTCATTTTAGGGTCAGTTTGTTGCACTGAATCCAAAAATCATTAGAGTTTATAAAGATTGGTTCTAGTTTATAAGAAATATATTACGTCACTGAAATACATGAACGTACAGAAAAAAAAATATGCTTAGGTGTAATGTTTCCACAAATCACACTAATGACGTGATAAATGTCTTGGAGAAAAGTAATTTAAATGGTAGAAGTCACTCATACCAGTACAAAAAAGAATTTCTCACATTGAATATGGTAAAAATCGCAGTGTGTATGATTTTCTCCTGTGCGAGTCATTTGGACAATCATGTTGAAGACTCCAGTAGTAGTCAGCAATCATATGTGTGTCCCACCTTCCTTAATATCTTTCTTCCATCGCCTTTATGTCTTGGTGTAACCTCTCTCCTTGTTCCTAAATATAGGCACCAAGATTTTCTGGAAACCTGTCTAAGTGGCTATGAAGGAAGTGAAGTTTTATGCTCAAATTAGCGCCCTAATGTTTGAAGATTAGCAGCATGTTTTCTACGAGTTCACATAGTTGTCAGATTTGTGGTTACCCAGAAAGTTCTTAATGACCAAGAGGAAACAGTTCCAGGCAGATCCTTCAATAATAGTCATATAATTGAACAAATATGGATCCTTCACGAGTTGTAGAATTTGAGGGCGATTAAAAATTCCAGCTTTTAATTTTTCCAAACTCAAAACAGGAAAAAATCTGCAAATGTACCTATGTGAAACATTCACCAATTTCGTCTAGGGGTCTAACAAATTGCTTCATATGTCACAACTTTATATGGAGTGGGGGGGAGGGGGAGAATGCTTTTTTCCCTGTCATCAAGTGAGTAGATAGGAAATGTATGATCTTCGTACGAAGGCTTTAGGCTGTGGTGTCGTGGTGACATGGTCGGCCATCTTGTTTCAGCCGTTTTGTTTTGGAGGCCAACTTGTAACAGGCATTTTTCCCTTTTTCCCTCAAAATTTGCCTTTTTTCCCTAAATTTCACTTTTTCCCTAAAAATTTTCCTTTTTTCCTTAAAAATTTCCCTTTTTTCCCACAAAATGATATTGTCATCCCAAAAAAAACTATGTCAGAAACCCCGATCCACAATGCGGAGCAAGCAATCCACAATGCGGAGAAAAGCGGAGCAGAGATGTGGATTTGATCTCCGCATTGTGGATTATTTTGAGGTTTATTTGGGTATTTATTGTCCAGTTATGCATTTATTTTGTCTCTTTTGGGTAAAAGGGCTTATAGATGTGGATCCCCGCTTGGCTTAAGTCATGATGACTATCTTAACGACTCGTTTCCATATTGGTGAATTGGACGTGGCCTATCTATTGGAAAGTATTAATTTATTGAAATCTTGACAAGTCGTCCTTGGTCTGTATTTGTTGATTCACCTGCTATAAACTTTGAGAATCGAACATAGCCTGTGAATGACATTGTCATTTTGGTGAATCAGCCATGACCTATACATTTTATATGTTGGTGAATCAGCTAAGACCTATGTATTGCATTATTTTAACCGATGTCATCGTAGGAAATTAGCCATAGTCATTAGTTGGTAAGTCATAACACATCGCAATTTTTTGTGAATCGACCATGATCAGTATTTTTTATAGTTACTCTCACTGCTGTCATATGCATTTAGTAATGAACTATATAATGCAAAACATATTTCACTACCATCTTAGGAATCTTGTATGATGTCATGATAGCTATCCGAGAAGGAATCACATTTCACAATCTTGGCGAATCGGCCATCACGTATCTGTCGGTTAGCATTACCTGCTTCTCATCTACTGGATAGCATTAATTGTTTTAATGTTGACGAATCGTCCATGGTCTGTACTTATTGATACACATGCAACAAATTTTGAGAATCGGCCACGACCTGTTAATGTTATTGCCATTTTGGTGAATCCGTGATTGCCTATGCATTGGATATTGTAACTAGAAATGTGTTATGATTAGACCTAAGCGTACCTATTGTATTAATTTAACCGATGCCATCTTAGTAAATTGGCTATAGTCTTTAATTTGTATGTCATGGCTCTTCGGCCATGATCGGTATATATTATAAAAACACTCACTGCAATCTAAGGCATTTAGTCATGAGCTATATCATGGAAAACATCGCTCACTTCCATTTTAGGGAACGTGGATGATGTCGTGACAGCTATTTACATGAATCGGCCATGTACCTATCTGTCGGATAGCATTACCCACTTCTTACTTAAGGATTACACCTCAGTCTATATATAGCCAACTTGGCTATTAAGCCTAAGCCAGTGGGATGATGTTAATCAGTGCCTTATTGGCAAATTATCCTTGTTTTTACTGTAGATGCCATCACCTTCTTGGGAAATCAGTCATAACCTATATGTAGGATGACCCCACAAATCGCCATTTTGAAAAATTATTCATGGCCTATGTAATATATATTACCATCGGTGCAATATCGAGCTACAGGTAATAACCAACGATGCATAATAAGATATCTTCCACTGCATCTTGGGTAGCCTGCCATGGTATTGAACAACATCATTGCAATTATTTGATAAGGCATTACCTGCCAATCACAATATTTGTGATTCGCTCATTCCCTATATTTTGTACATCATAACTGTATATTCCCTTAAAAAATAAATTCCGTTCTATATCTTGGTAAAAACCATAAGCACTACATTAGAAAATGAGAATTAAATGTGATTTATCCATTGGATGATGCCATCTAACACCACTACGATGAATCAGATAAGGTCTGAATTTTCGATGACACTACCTGTCACTACTTGGGTAATCAGTTATTACCTGTATCTTGGATAACATCAATATCTCTTTATTAGAAAATCTGTCATGAATTTATAAGAATTCGCCATCACAGTATTCAGTTATACATTTAGTTTTAATTTATTGAATAGTCAGACTTGTATAGCCTAGTATAAGGGCGAAAAAAATTTACCAACAAATTTTGATGTGGTAAGCATGAAAATCGAAACATAAATACAGAACATTATGTACCCCTGATGTAATGATCAAAATGCAGTGAACATTATATTTTTTATCACTATACATTACTTAAGTTATGTTGATATTTTAGGAAAAGAGTCTGGGGTAAAATGGTTATGGGAGAGGGGTTGAAGGGCGTATTATTTTAAGTGATTCAATAGAATGCTTAGTTTTATGAATCTATTCAAACATAAAATGATCATCAACTAAAACACTACATAGCCTATAGAATCGAACTTTAAAAATATCTTTGTTGGTTTTCATATATATGCATGTAAAACAATAAATGTTTTAACACATACAGCCTGCCATGAGAAACATCAATATTTTCAGCTCATCCTTATGCATTTCCACTGAATAATGTTGCAATTTGTTTTCAAGAACGCTATAACCTAAAAATTGTATAATTCAATATCGCGGTAATTAGTATACACTCTTCTACTCCAAAACAGATCCTAGGTAGTTCCTACAGGTCTGGTCGATTTTCATCGCCTTTTCTAGAGTTTACGTTTTGAGAACTGTAAAGCTCTTCATGATCTCGTAAACAATATATAAAATAAATACATATACACCTGTGAAGAGCTTTGAGGAATGCAAGGCCAGTATGATTCTCAGCGCACTGCATATGTAATACGACCACGACCGACTGTCCAGATATTTTGCAAAAGTCTGCAATCGCAAGAGACTGCCAGGTAGGCAGGTATACATCTAGCGTGCAGGTCATGACAGGTTCATGCCACCGGCCTCGTAACTACCTGTGGCAGATGAGAAGCAACGCGAGGTGCAGCACCATCATGTCGCGTAGACAGCCAGTATAGTGAATTAAAGCTATTTTCAGTATGTTTAACAATGACGTTGTATGTTTGTTTAGAATGTTGACGTACACATAAAAAAGTAATTGATGGGTATACATATATGTAATCTTATTAATGTAATAAGTTTTGAGAACACTGTTCAATATTGTCACGACGCTATTTTTCGGGCTTTCGTTTTTTTGTTTTTTTTCTTCTCATCCATACTCGAAATAGTTGGTAAAGTTATTTTGGTTTGTAACTTTAAAGAGTATTCAGTTTTTGGGAAGTCTTTGCTTTACAGTTAGAATTGTGGAAATCTAGAGTGTTATCACAAAGTCTCTCAGATAGAGTTTTTTTAGTTCACTGTTCCTGGTAGCCTGCTGAGTTTGTTGCCACTGCAGTGCTAGTGAATTCCATTGCGGACAGTGTCCTGGTAGTGTGTGTAGGCCGATGGCCTTGTGTTAGGTTGTAGGTAGGTGGGGGGTGTGGTGATGGATGTTTCGGTGTCGCCGGGCGGTCGTGTGCTGTGGGTCCTTCTGGTACCTTCGGCGTTAGGCGGCCTTCCGGGGGCACTGGACGCCTCTGTCAACACTCCCCCCTCCCCTGTCCCACATTACCAGCTGTTGGTAGGGCCGACGCACGGGCTAGAAGTGCACTACAGCACATTTCTGTCGTTCTGCTCTCGGACAGCCCGTGACGTCAAACGACGCTGACGAGTGAATGCCCTGTGGGACAGAGAGGGTAGATGTTGCGCCGATCTGGAATGGTCGCTGCTGACCATTCCAGGAAGGTAAATCATGGAAGGTTCTCGACGGCGCAACCAGTAGTTATGGATACCTGCCGGCCGTGTTTTGCCGCTCTCTTCTATTTTTGGTTTCTCTTTTTTTGGACGCTCTTTTTGACTTTTTGTATGGATTTCTTTGATAGAACTTTAGTTAGGACTTAGGCGATCATGGCGATGCCCCGATGGGCGAGACGACGGCCTAAGGGCCAGACGGCAAGAGTTTCAGTTTCGTTAGTTTTGTTTAGTACTATACATTTTAGTTTCGGTTAGTCGTTTATTTTATTTTGGGATAAGAAGACTTCGTAGCCCTGAGATGGATGAGACTTCGCTTGACAGGAACATCAAAATGATAAGTATTATTTCATGTTATTATTTTATTATTAAATTAGTATTATTTCCCCTTTAGATTTCGTGTTCGGTATTTGTTGAATAGTCGTGGATACGTTGACACGGTTATTTGTTGTTGGCCAGTACAATTGCCCTTTTATTAAATGTTTTCAAAGTAATGTAATAACCTCGGGATTGTTTTGTAATGCCAGAAATCACTTTACTGTTTACAATAATTTCTTAATGTAATATCTGGTCACAGTTCATCACATTTAAATAACTAATGTTTTTCCAAATCGTACAATTTTATTTTCATTAATGTAATATTTATTTTTGTATAACATTTTATTTTAATCTTTTGTAATAAACTCCAATAATTTGAATTCATTCTTTTATTTCAAGTAGTCGAACTGTAGTCCCTTTTAACATTAATTGATAGCCCCTTATTGCAGAACGTGTATCTTGATTTAAATATTTATTTTAATAATAGTAGATGACTATGGATGACAAGCACATGCACAAGGCAAGGTAGGAGACGGGACCCGTATTGGGACGTTAGTCTATGTTTCGATCTTCTGTACCCCTCGCAATAGATAGTTTGCCAAGCGGAGTTATTATTTTATTTCAGTTAGTTTGTTGTGCTCTACCATACATTAATACTTTATGATTGTAGCTAGGTTACAAGGTGGAAATTCTATCTTTAAAGTGCTTGCTTGTTTTTATTTTACTTAAAGAGCTACGTACCGTATGTATACCACCCAGTGATGTTTTGATAGTTACAGGGTTTATTAATCTTTATTACTTATCGTTATGTTTCAGTCAAATGCTTGTTTTATCTACTAGTGATGTTTATTTGCTTTCCACCTCGTAGACTTGCGTAGCTTAATAATTCAGATATACTTACATCTCCCATTTTACATTCAACACTTTAGCTACAAACAAGGTATAACATAACTATCATAAACACGACACTCCACATATGTTTAACTATTTAACACTGTCTATTCTTTTTACATTATTTATTTTACTACGCCCAGCCTCGTGACAATATCAATTATAATATATATTTCATTCCATGGTACATAGCGGCGCGAGATAAAGACGCGCAATGAAAATGTGTAAAACGATTACATTATAGCGAAAAATTATTTTCATGGAAGATAATTAAGTATAACTCTACTGGCATAATACAAAATGTTGAAAATGTGTGCACAGCTGTATTATTTGAATGCTGAGAAGCTAACATGTGTGACTTATGTTATTAGGTACATACTCACGCAAATCTCATTATTATTCTAAGCAAAGCTTAATAAGCGAGAGAGTCAAAGAAACTTTTCTAAAACTCTAGCTCTTTGTAAACAAATTTTCTGTGCCAGATTACAAATGAACACAAAATATAATTACATTTTTTCAATACCAGCTACCTAAATGAATACTTTTAAATATTAATAATTTTTTCTGTAACAATTTCGTTATGTGAATTTATAAGTTATCAATTTGAAATAAAATTTAAGAGTTTGGTCGTTATGTCGTCAGTACTCTTTTGTAATCAACGAAATTACAAGTCTTTAGCTATAATGAACTCAGAATTTGGAAACTATGGGAAGATTGTTTTGCATGTTAGTATGTTAGATACAACCATTGTTAAATGTGAATACAGTAAATATGCTGCGAAGTGAACAAATGCCAATATTCGTAACGATATTACTGCAGATATAGACGCCCAGCATTGTCTTTTTTTGGTAATGTAGAACCACATTTGAAATTGAAAAAAAAAATATTTCTTACAATGATTCGCCAAAAGGTCTTTATCAGCATTAAATTTCTTGCTACGAACTTGTACGACAGAGTGAATACAGACTGTACGGCCATTCAGAATGTACAGAAACTTACCATCAGATATCTGTCACGTTGTGAGGCATCTTCCATAATCCTAAGTATGCATATTCTCTATAATTAGTAGAGGTAAACATCCTATCGAGAAATGTATTCACATAATTTGTACTAATCAAGTCGGTTTTCAACTTGCTTGCAGCTTTATTTTAAAACCATGACACTTGTATAAACTTAAAAATATACCTAGATGGATCATCAGGGACGTTTTACACAGACATTATATTTGTTGTAACTATGATACCAGTTATTATAGTAATAATAACTAACATAAAATATTTTAATATGTAAATTAATATAAGACATAATTCCCACTATGTTGTAGGTCTCACCTGTATAAAGTCGACGTTACCACTGCAAGGATCAGGATACAACTAACTAGTGTTACATGTCGTCTCATCCATTGAAGCAACTGCTAGGTTCAGACGCCAGCAGACCACCTGGACAAGTTTCTTACCTACCCACCCACCCACCCCTCTTTGTACACCAGGAAGCAGGTGTGCTCAACGCAGAACGGGACAAGGGCTGGCCATTCATCAACTGTCGCTTTGACTCTCTTGCCGCCCTTCTTCGGCACCTGCGTGAATACTTGCAAGCCAAGGGAAAGAAAACGTTATTTAGAAGTAGTCCTCATTGACACACTTGAACTTGTTTCACTTAGACGACAATAGAATTTCATCCGTGCGCAATATTTAATGTTAAAATGTTATAAGTGAGGCGGGATTTGGCCAGGTGTCCTCTACAAATTTTATGAAAGGAGTCTTCTACTACTCAACTATCTATTCAGCCCTCGAACCACAATTTGTTCATTTCTATGTGTCTACCTACCAAATGTGGGAAAGAAAAATACATTATTCCAAGTTGTTCCCTTTGTCGTACTTGAATGTATTCTGTTTGGATGGCACTAGAGAGGCAGCTGTGCACAGTACTTACTGTTAAAATATTAAAAATAAAGATGTGCTCGGCTATGTGTTCTCGGCGATGTGTGGGATAGATGATGTCCATTACTCAGCATCCCCCAGATTCTTAGTCTGTGCCTACATATATGTTAAATTATCAGTGTACAACAATGCAAACTAAATGATTGAAAGTATGGCTGCATACAGAAAATGAAATATTTAGTATCGGTACTTGCATGCTTAAAATTAGAACTTCATACTTCAAAATAACTGTAATTATACGAATATTTCATTAGAAATAGCATTAATTCCAAATGACAATTTTACTGTAGATTTGATACAGGATACTTTTACCTTTATTACACAGTTTAGAATTCATCTACTGAAGAAGTATGTACAGCTTATGAAAGAAGTCTCTGGCAGTCTATTCGAAATACAGAGGAACAAAGTCAAAAGGAAATTGCAATACAGGGCACATAACCAAAATTTTCACTGTGAAAGTTAGACAAGATGGAAATAATTTAAAATATATGTTTTGTTGTTACTTGATGGTTGCGAAGATAACAGCCCACGTGAATGTATGAAATACACTACGTTCAACAAGATAAAAAAATGTAGCGAGCTGCGGAGATGGGGTCAACAGCTACTCCAAAGTAAGTTCCAGGTCACCTACACTCACCAGGCATGTTGAAGCCAGACAATGTGCAGTAATTTTCAAACGTGGTTTAGCAAGTGTTGGCTTGTAATTAAATCTAATAATGAATGAACAAGTGTCATAATCCCACTGCCTTGCAGTTTTTCGCAGCATGTGGTGTTCATTACTTACATCCAGATACCTACGGTACCTCTACAAGGAAATGGAAAACAGCTAATGCAAAATTGGTTTGATCAGAGTAACAGTCACAGGCTACAAAGACATTACAGTGAAAGAATTTTGCAGTTGAAATCAGCACACCACTGTAATGAACTAAAGATAAAGACGTGCGCCATGAATGATATACTGGGTGCTAATGCGAGAAATGTACTTGACTACCTCACTCTAGGTGTCACCCGAGAAGAAGTAGTATGTCGGCTTGTTATTCCTGGGATTTTAACAAGCACGGGTATGTAATGACGAAGAACACTTGTATGGATGTTTGGACTTTTGCACTGTTTTCCAAGCAGAAACTGTTACATGTGGCAAATTAAATGTGTGTCAGTGTGCACTACTTCAAGTCACTTCCCGAACAGTAAATAAACTGTTTGCACCGATACTCTTTCTGTATGTTCATAAGAAGTATGTGTCAGTGAGAAATGCAATGATGGCAAGGTTAAATATATGGCAACACAAATAAGCAGCTAGATGTGTTTTACCTAGATTGGACAACGTAATGGAAAAGACCGTGCATTCATATTTTATGCAGAAATTTTAACATCTTCTGATTCATGAGAAGTAAGCGAATTATACACACCGGTAAAAAGACTAAGACCGTGTGCAGTAAAAATCTAGGAACCTGATCCTGAATTGCTACTGTGAAAGGAAAAGTGATTTGTGTGAGTAAATGTCAAAGCCTTCTGTGATACGGTCATTCTCATTAATGTCACTATTTGCAGAGACCCTGAATAAAACATGACTAGTTCCTACCTCAAACCATCGACAACATCATCACATAACATGTGAGTCTCGAGCAGCATTCAGTTCGCAGTGGACCATCGTCTTGTCAACATGGAAAAGGTCCATCCAGCTAACCATTATGTCAGCGCGTTGCCTGGTCTAAGTAGAGTGACATATTCTTACTGGTCTCGAGGACTGTTGCGTGAATACACTGAAGAATATGCTGGCGTTTATCACAGTCTTTGATTCAAGAACCAGTCTCTTATGAACCGCCTCATCAAATTATTGACTGTAGTACATATGGAAAGTGCTCAGTCTTCTACATGCGTGATAAAACGAAACTACCCTGCTCCGAGAAGGATGTAATCACTTTCGCAGTCAACAACTAAGACAAGAATATCCCACTGCATTCACCAGACCACACTTCGATGCGCCCAGAGAGCAACGTCATGCAGCAGATTATTCCAGCAGTCAAGAGCTCACCAAATACAAAACTTGCAGCATCCCAGAAGATCACCACTTAAGATAGCATCCTGACTGAAGACGCCTCGTCACTCCTTACAGAGACAATTCAAAAGTTCAGTCACAGAAATCACAAGATATTTGAATCAGGTACTTCGAAGGAATGTAAGCTTCCATTTCTGCCTCGATCTCTCGGAAGATGCTACACAATCCAGTGTTCAACCCACATCAGTATATTCCACTTGACTGTGCTATTCTTGCTTTAAAAATATTACATAAGGAATCTGTCTGTATTTAAAAGTAATTGTGATGAATGTATGTACAAGAGAAATGGAACTTAACAAATGAAATGCTTTTGTAAATGCTTTTGTGAAAAATAAAATTATTATTTGGGACAAAAATATCTTTCATTCCAAAGAAACCCTATGCGATTAAAAATGCAGTCGTGAAATGTGCTTATTTTCGAAGCAGAAAAAACTAATCAGTAATGTATGTTTAACTGCTGTGACATATAAATACTTCAAAATAAAGAAAGGTATAGCTAGATTTCTGGTAGTATGTATTTTACAGGAATATTTCACTTTAAAAAAATGCTAAATGGTAACATGGATTTTAATGACTTGAGAAAGAATGAATGTGTGTAGAATGGGAACACTGATAGTAAGATGCATCTATTCTTAATTGCTCACATCTTCGTGAAATATTTCATGTGAATGCTAATATATTTTAATTACACCTGAAATTCTCAGAGTAATACAATGTATTTGTCGAAATACGCAAAATATTGAAAGTATGGGCATGTACAGAAAAGGTAAAATTTAAAGGCAATATTTTCATGTTTGAAATTATAACATCATTACTACTTAATTACTTTTTATAAATGAATGTTTTACAAGAAATATTTTTATTATCGGCTCTCAATTGTTCTGTACATTCAAAAAATTTGACTTACAGTGGCTGTGTGTACTTTTGATTGTCAGACAGTAGCTGCTAGCTGACTCGTTACATCAGACGGCCTCGTTCGTAGACTTAACTGGCCAAGAGACAAGTCTGTGCGCGTCCTCTACATGCAGTCGTAATGTTGACTGCTTGGTGCGGGTGCTCCTTGTGACAGTACGGAGCTTTGCAGCCATGAACTGCTAATAAATTATTAATGGTATTAGGGCGATACGTTCAACTGGTTTTTAGCGGTGTACCTAGTTGAATGTTACTGTTAATATAATTTTGGTGATGAGTTTCTATCATGATATTAATTTTTAGTAATTTCTAATTTTAATGTTTATGTATTATTCGAGTCACGTGAAGAAATAAATATTTTAATGGTGTAATGGGTTTTCTCAAATTTTTGTGTGTGTTATTAGTCTTTAGTCTTTATGCTTTAACTATGACTATTTCTTGCAGATAAGGAATGCAGTCCTTCTGATCATCGGTAATTGTAGAACATACGAATGTTTTAAATTTTGTACATGAGTGTTAGGTTTTTCACACACGTTTTGTATGTATGTAAAATGTTCAGTGTAATTGATGTACCATTTTAAGGGTGTTCAAGTGAGGAAAAATTCGTAACTTTATATTTGTATGAACATTGTTAGATTTGTAGACGTTACTTCGGAGAACATTTTTCTCTTACAAAAAAAAATTAGCTCAGCCAGTTTTCCCATAGTGCCATTTAAAAGTAAAATTTTGCGCATTTTTACTTCATACTAAACTTGAAAACCAATAAACGTTTTGTAATAATATATTTCACATTATAATTACATGTTCCCAGCTACTGCTTGAAGTATGTAAAAGCTAATTAAATTTTCTTATTTGAAAATAAATATTTAAAATTTGCTAATTTTTGCTTCTTTTAGAATGTTTCTTTATGCAAAAATTGTTTGTAAAGTGATTTTTATATGTTTCAAGTCATAGACCGTGTCTTGTAATTTTCACTTCTTTTTTATTTCATTATGTTTATTGGCTTTAAAATTTTGTATGAAGTAAAAATATGCTAATTTTGGCTTTTAAATGTAATTTTACGAAAATTGACTGAACTAAAAATGTTTCATAGGAGGAAAAATATACTCTCAAGTAATGTCTACAAAACGAACCCAATTTTATATTTAAAAAATATTATTTATTCTTACTCTAACGCCCTTAATGTATAATTTGCTGTTGAGCATATGTTATTTCCAAATTTAAAATAATATATTTTCATACTAACCTAAAATTTTGCACAAATGCAAGGGGCATGAATAGCAGGTAGTTATTATATTTGTCACACAGAATAGTATTACTTTGAAGAGGCAGATTTAGAGCCTGACAATTGCACAATTCCATTGACTTTATACATGTATACACAAATATCATTTCCGTATATTATGAGACCTTAAATCATGTGCAACTTATAACGAAAGTTATTCCTTTTCACAAATCACATCTTTATTTCAAACAACGATTTACAATCATGGAGTTTACAAACCCAGCACATATATTTCTTATCCAGATCATTTAACTTTAAATATTGTTCTACTTGCTGTCTTACATTGATTTTGTATATTTTATGTAGGAAATATGCATTGTAACATATCACTAGAGTTTAACAAAGGCGTTATTCCACTTTAAGTTATAATTTATATTTTGTGTACATTAATATTTATATGAAATTATTTTTAATATTGTATAACATTGCTTTTATTCAAGGCATTAAAATTGTTACTAACAAAGGACTGCCCTTTTTCGCAAACCATAGTTTTCTGTTACAAACAACATATTTACAACTAAACAGTTATACAAGTTCAGAATCCATATTCAAATCCACAAATAAATACAATCTCTCTAAACTCATTCTTTCTGAATTCATGACCATCTTGTAACTAAGATTATGACTGCACATATGAAATTTTAATTTTACAGCACTTATTTACATTATCTACAAGTCCAGCACACTTATTCTTCGACAAAATTATTCACATTTTAACAACGTGTAACTTGTTACAAAAACTTCTTTCAATGTTCTATGTAGTCTATGGATAGTACAAAACAATACGTTCCAGAAAAATATATTTTGTGCAGATAAGAAACTTATAAAACAAAACATTGTTTCATTTTTAGCAGCAAATTATTTATTTTGCACATGTATTTTTATTTACTTTAAATTAGTTGTTTATTTTAAACAGACACTCAAAATTCTTTTCTAACATATGGAAATCCTAAAAAGTAGTTTACTCATTTTAACAAAGTACATGTTACCTTACAAACAACATATTCGTAATTAAACAGTTACTTTGTCTATCTCTTTGCACACATACAAAATATTCTCTACCCAAATTATTCTAAATTTAAATTTTATCTTGTTTTTAATTATGACTATACCTTTACAAAAGTCGAAGTTTTCCTTCACAAAAATTGAATCCTGCACTTTACAAGCACGACACACATATTCTGTCACCACATTATCCGGTTTTAAATTAAATTCCGTTTTACATAACACTTGTTCAGTGATTTTTTCAAGACGGTTGATCTTGGTGAAATGGATAATATACGAAGGTCTGGCTAAACAACTTAAATAAGTGGAAAGTTGAGCTGTGCTAAATATTCAAAGAGATAGTGCAGAGATTGTTAATGGCTGTTCTTAGACATATCTAGGAACTGCAACTACTCTCTCTTTTGATACTGCGAGATTTCAGAAGTGGTGAAACTGATGTCAAGATATCTCGTTCTTTAGAGCTGCTATTGATTAGTGCATTGCTTGTTAAACATAACAATATTGTCGATATTGGTTGCTAAACGTAACAACACTGTCGAAGATAACTAGCAGTGACTACTGCCAGGTCAAATAAATATAAGCTTTTATCTAAGTACCCAGTGGACTAAACCCATTTGTTCTCAGTTCAAGGTGATTTACTGAAGCCAATGTCCAACCTGAACCTTTGACAATAATTTCTTCTTCCTCTTGACACAACTTTTGTATGTTGCTATCGACAATGTTCTCTATGTCATCAATATTGCACACAGTTGCCAAAAAGGTCTTGAATGCTTTTGTGTAGTATTGTTCATCATGAGGTTCTGGTTTAATATAGCTACATTCCAGCCAAACATATTTCACATCACCGAACTTCTCCACTTCTTCAGTTAACTGGTTTATCACATTTTGTTTCATACTAGACAGAAAAGAGCAAACACTTTTTGGTGAAGTTGCCAAATTCGGTGCCACATAATGCTTCATAAGACCTATAAAGGCTGAATTCTTAGTGAAAAAACCATTAACGTTTGGTTTCATCTCACAAAGTACAGATTTAGACAGTAATTGAAGACTTGATGTCGGTTGAGTCTGTGTGCTAAAATCAGTTGAGTTAACTGGTTGATCTCCAGTGTTTTCAGTTGCTCTTACTTGACAGTGTTTAAAATGTCTATTCAAATTGTCGGCACGTGCAAATTTTCGATAACATTTTTCACATTTATAAGTCATACCTATAGTGCTCCTCTTGCATTTACTTCTCTCGTGTCTCCTAGCATTACGAGCATTCACAAATGTCTCGTCACAAAAGCAGCAATGACGTCTTTGAAGTAGCGATGAGCCGGATTCTTCATTCACTGATGAGGCACCATATTTCTTCTGAATTTTCGTTCGGCGATGCTTGGTAGGTAGTGGAGAGAGACCTTTACAGATTACACTATGTCTTCTTAAGCTGTCGGGACATGCAAATCGCGACTTACACTTCACACATTCACACATAGCACGTTCTACATTCTGAAAACATCAAACTTCGTGACGACGAGCATTGTTGCAGCTGAAAAAAGTCTTCTTACAGTAATGGCAAATGCTCTTTTCCATCTTTTTCAAAAACACGCACTTCACAGTATATGTTAACTCTTCAGGAAAAAAACAACAAATGAGCTGATAGACCTAAATACATCTCTATATAAGACAACACTGGTTTCACTAAGGACACACACTGACTTGCTGCAGCAATGCAAGCTTAACACCAGCTTACGCACAGGCATTACAGTAAGTTCCTACTGAATAACAAAATCTCACAGTACGGCCCAAACATGCTCTGCACAGGCCTCAAATCACCAATGCTGGTTTTAAAAAAGGATATATACTAACAATGACATTACGAGCTTCTTAAAATGGATTAGTAATAAATATAGGGAGTAGGAGTTAATACGTTTTCAAGAGCAATGAAGGTAACTTCTCCATCAGTTCAGTATAGACTAAAGTACCGAGGTGTAACAAAGAGCACCCGCACCAAGCAGTCGACATTACGACTGCATGCAGAGGACGCGCACAGACTTGTCTCTTGGTCAGTTAAGTCTACGAACAAGGCCGTCTGATGTAACGAGTCAGCTAGCAGTTACTGTCTGACAATCAAATGTACACACAGCCACTGTAAGTCAAATTTTTCGAATGTAAAGAATAATTGAGAGCCGAAAATGAAAATATTTCTTATAAAACATTCATTTATGAAAAGTAATTAAGTAGTATTACGTTATAATTTCAAACATGAAAGTATTGCCTTTAAATTTTACATTTTCTCTACATGCCCATACTTTCAATTATTTGTGTATTTCGACAAATACATTGTAGTACTCTGAGAATTTCATGCATAATTTAAATATATTAGCATTCACAAGAGTTATTTCACGAAGATGTGAGCAATTAAGAATAGATGCATCTTACTATCAGTGTTCCCTTTCTACACACATTCATTATTTCTCAAGTCATTAAAATCCATGTTACCATTTAGCATTTTTTTTAAGTGAAACATGTGTGTAAAATACATGTTACCAGAAATCTAGTTATACCTTTCTTTATTTTGAAGTATTTATATGTCACAGCAGTTAAACATACATTACTGATTAGTTTTTCTGCTTCGAAAATAAGCACATTTCACGACTGCATTTTTAATCGCATAGGGTTTCTTTGGAATGAAAGACATTTTTGACACAAGTAATTTTATTTTCAAAAAAGCATTTACAAAATCATTTCATTTGTTCAGTTCCATTTCTCTTTGTACATACATTCATCACAATTACTTTTAAATACAGACAGATTCCTTATGTAATATTTTTAAAGCAAGAATAGCACAGTCAAGTGGAATATACTGATGTGGGTTGAACACTGGATTGTGTAGCATCTTCCGAGAGATCGAGGCAGAAATGGAAGCTTACACTCCTTCGAAGAACCTGATTCAAATATTTTGTGATTTCTGCGACTGGACTTTTGAATTGTCTCTGTAAGAGGTGACGAGGCGTCTTCAGTCAGGATGTTATCTTAAGTGGTGATCTGGGATGTTGCAAGTTTTGTATTTGGTGAGCTCTTGACTGCTGGAATAATCTGCTGCATGATGTTGCTCTCTGGCGCATCGAAATGTAGTCTGGTGCATGCAGTGGGATATTCTTGTCTTAGTTGTTGACTGCGAAAGTAATTACATCCTTCTCGGAGGAGGGTAGTTTCGTTTTATCGCGCATGTAGAACATGGGCGTACCTAGGGGGGGGGGGGTGGGGGGGTGAAACCCCCCCCCCCCCCCCGAAATCTATTTTTAATTTTTAAATTAAACCATTGGTTGTATGCGTGATTTGATATAGCAATCTTACATTTTCATTAATCAAGATATCTTGCGTAGAGCGTGTCGATAAATCCGAGAATCGATACTCCTCCTACTAGTTTTTAGTTTCACCATCACCGGGTAGGTAGCGTTAGTATTCAGACTTGCACTTGTGCTTACTGTTTACTGCTCGGGCACAGCTTGGTATCGTTTCTGTGTTGTGTATGATATAAGGTCTACGACTACGGGCAAGGTAAGTTTATACTTTTTCTAAATCTAAATATTTTAAAGTGTATTGTATATTTGTATACCAAAATTATAATATAAACTGGCTTTAATTTTTACTTTCCGCCTGGCTGGCTTAACTTGTGCATAGACAGTTCGATGTTGTATATAGGCAGGCCTAATCAAAACAACACTTGCAATA
>PNEQ01040667.1:39505-65907 GCA_003012365.1 Medauroidea extradentata | reverse complement strand
GCGTGAGGAACGCCATAAGATTCCTCTGCGCAACAACCAATCAGACGTCGAGTGGGGTGATCACGTAAGTAACGCCACGGCCGTCGGCCACGCGGCCCTGCGAGAGAAGAATCTACCGACTGAGTGCCCGTTCTCCAATAACGGGCTGGCGCACCGGGCAATTCACTATCTAATCACCAACCCCCGCTCGCGTCATAGTTTCGTGTATATTTCTACTTAAATACAACCATACTGAAACAAAAGCAACCAAAATCGACATAATTGTATTTTATACAAGTTATAAACTTTTTTTATATCAAACTGTATACATTCCTACGGACTGCACAATTTATCTTAAAAACGTGCAAACGTTAAGTAACGTGTCCAGAGAGGTTAGACAGTTCCCGTCATTAGCCGTTACGCGTGGAAAGATACGGATAGGGTGTAAATATAACTTAAGCAGGGCCTTTTTTAGTGCTCACTTTATCGAGAATCGCCTATAACGCGATCATAGTACCTTTCATTGTTCAAACCCCCCAGCGCACTGTGCTTGCAGACACTGAGAGTTCTTGACTTGACATCTCTTTCAATCACAATATTTGGAGCACTTAATTTAGGACAGTATTTAACTAGACGTACCATTCTACGTTCATCTGTAGCAGTCAACTTGTCTGGACGTCCACATCTTGGCATATTTTGCACAGAGTTTGTCGCATAGTACCACTCTATGGACTGGACTGTTGAACGAAGTCTTCTGATATTTGCAGAGATCTCTCTCAAGATTTGCACCAGTTGAGATGTTAATAACGAGTCTACATTCCATTTCCCTAGTTCCTTGTTAGGCCCCATGTTGATGGAGATTGTTGGTCACTCATCCACACACACACCTACAGTCGAACTGTAACTGAACTACAATTAATCCAATGATCTCTTTGAAACACGACGGCATTAGTGTCACTGTTTACAGAGCTTCTTGTTTATGCCATTGCAAATACTTTTGACATGTTCGAGTATTTATTATGAATTAGACTGTTGTCTAAATTTTGCTACTTTGTGTATATTATGCATAAATACAAAGTACATAGGCTTAACGACAAATATTTTCTATGCAGTTAAGTTAATCTTGTTCATTGCTATTACTAACCGTTATTATTTGGCAGCTGATTAAGTTTGGTCCTACTACAAATAATGCAGGTTTGCAAACTGACATTGACTAAGAAATTTCAAGAATTTTTGTATATGTAAAAATAAACTCTTAAACAGTGTTTCATTAAGAATAAAAATACAAATACAGCAATAGATGAATTTGTAACTACGATATTAGATGCACTTAACACAAACAAAAATACAGTAGGAATTTTTTTAGATTATCAAAAGCTTTTGATTCAGTAAATCACACAGTCTTATTGAACAAAATGGAATCTCTGGGTATTAGAGTCAAAGTCTTAAAACAGTTTCCATGATATCTCACTGATAGACATCAAAAAAAGGTTGAAATTGCTCATAGATATTAATTATTCCAACAATGTTGAAAAATATGTTTCAGATACACAAGATGTGATGAATGGTGTACCTCAAGGGAGTATTTTGGGTCCACTGTTATCTATTGTGTTAATGACCTAAGTGATATCATAGATGAAGGCCAAATTATATGTCTTTTGCTGATGATTCAAACATTATTCTTAGCAAGTTTAGTAGTGATTTAACAGTTCTGGAAACAAATAGGGTAGGCCTACTAATTAACTACTTAATAAATTACAAAATTTGTCTTCTCATAATTAATTAACACTTAATATTAATAAAACCACCTTTATTTAATTTTTTCTTAAGTAACGAATAGACAAACTTAATATTTATATTGCTGGGACCCCTTTTGTAATGGTTAATAATACAATATTTTTGTGTATTAAAACAAGTGAAATGAAATAAATAGTCTGACCTTTTTTTTTTTTTTAATTAAGTACAGTACATCTTGTTTCCTACTTAAACAACTTGTTATAGGTAAAGTACAGTTTAAAAGCAATGAAAGCGGACTGTTATACATATTTTCACTCTTTTATAACATATGGCATAATATTATGGGGACATAATAAAAGTAAATTATTGCAAACAAAATTTTTAATGTAAAAAAAGGAGCTATTAGCATTTTATCAAACGTGAATAAAAGAGAACATTGTAAGCCACTATTTAAGGATTTTAATATTCTACCTGTGCCTTGTATTTGTATCTATAATTCTGTTCAGTTATATATATATATATATTTATTTGAAAAAAAAAAACCATTATCAATTACGTAGGCATGAACTTAATACTCATTGTAAACATAATGTTTACATAAATTAGGTAAACCATGTGGCTACATATAATACTGTTCATTATAAGGGCAGCAAAATATTTAATTTAGTAGCCTACCTAATGAAATAAAAAAAAATAAATAAATGTTCACTTAAAAAAAAAACTTGTTTTTAGCTTTTTAATTTAGAAATGTTTTTATATTATTCAGCAATTCCTAGAAGATAATATGAGGAAATAATTTGTATTGACCTTTTTGTTTGATGTGTTTGTATGTACATATGTATATTGTGCTTTTACTTGTGATTTTATGTAATATTTTGTTACTGTTGATCAATTCTTCGATCTGTATCATAGGGGCTAGTATACTTTATTGTAATTTTAAGATGTAAGTTGTTGATATTATAAGTTAATTGACATGTTTTATTTCATTCTTTGTAAAACAATACACAGAATAAAGTAAAATTAAAAGATGCTTATGAAAATTCAGAAGGGTACGGTACATCAGCTTAATTTCAAATTTTAGGTCTTTGAAATTATACCCTAAGGAAGTTTATCAGTGTTTGAAATTTCAACTGATGGCCTCTCAATCAATTACTAAAACTAATATTATATTTAAATATATGTAAATATAATACCATGTAAGGAATTGCTATACTGCAAATGTAGCAATTAGCAAAATAATTATCAGGTAGAAAATATGTAAACTTTTTTTTTGATTCCATCATCTTAAAACCTTGAATAGCATTGCAGGTGTTCATCAGATCACAGTAATGAACAAAACTTGGTCACATAACTTAGATAACCTACCCTACTCTAGCGAGTGAATTTTCTTAAGCACCTTAACACCCTTTAATAATGTTCCCAGCATTCTTAATGCATGCTTTTCCCACATTCCATTGCATAATGTATAGATATTTGAAATGTTCATTGTAAGTGACATTATTTTTTTTTTACAGTTTTCCAAAAAATAAAGAATTACGAAAGAAATGGCTGTTGGCTCTAAGACAAAATAATACCCAACTTGGGGAACATGCCAAGCTATGTTCAAAGCATTTCACGGATGACTGCTTTGAGATAGCACCTTGGAGTCGCATGAAGATGTTAAGGCCAAATTCTGTGCCAACATTATTCGTGTTTGGAGAGCAGAAAGAATTTTGTTGTAGTAAAGATGTTCAGAGTGGTGATACAAATGACATAAGGTAAAAAAAAGGTCTTAACTGCAATTTTTTGTTATCCAATGCATTTCAGTAATTTTACTTGTAGTTGCGATAGTTATTTTTCAAGAGACAGAAATTTTCATGAAGTATGATACAAGTTAGTTAAATGAAACAGTACTGGAACTGGCATTTTTGTTGGTGAGAAACAGACAATATTTATAATTATTCAATTAAATTAGTTTACTTAGTTTTTGTATAGAAAAATGTGTAGGCTAGTTTTAAATTGTTTTAAATATCTTATTTATCTTACTGCGTTATCATATTTGCAGTAACTGTTTCAAATTAATATGTGTAACTGGGATTTTTCGAGAATATTATTATTAAAATGTGAATGTTTTATGTACAAACTTGTCATTGTCCTGAATATGATAAGGGGGAAGTCTTAGTAAGGGTGCTACTTCAGCAAATACCTGGCATAGGATGGAAGCATGCAATATCTGAAGGCATTTAGAGTATGGCGTCGGGACTTCTAGACTGTGAATATTTACTCTTCCCCTCCTTTTTTTTGCCCAAGAGGGATTTCTTGGAAGAAATACACAATGTCATTGTTTTAACTCAAGGTTTTATTGTACACAGGCAAATACATAAATCACCCACGCAGTCACTCTTGTGTGGATGTTGGGAATAGACACCTTAAGGACGTGAGATTCGACCAAATTAGAATGTTGACAAAACAATACACTTGAAATTACGAAGAAATTACTGAAGGGTTCTGAGAAGCAAGATTGAAGTGAACACGGACAAATGTTTATAAGTCGGGTGGTGCCTGAGCTGCCTGCAAAATGTTAAATTAAAATCTTGTGCTTGTTAACCTACATGTTGCGAGAAGCACACAAGGGAGAGAAAAACAAAGATGATTCCAGATGATTAATAATGATGAATATCACTACAAAATAAAATTTAAGCAATCCCCTGCTGCCGGTCCATGTCTGTGCCCAAACAAAGTTGTGTGTAGACTGGGACAAGTACGTGGTGGCTAGTGGTCGTTGATGGCAGCTGTTAGATGGGCTGGTGTCACTGCATGACATCCACGTGGAACCATCAAGTTAGAAATTCTACATAAATATTGTAAAGAAACTTTACAATATTTATCTCTTTAATTATTTATATCCTTCTTATTTTTATTTACTTCAATCATGAAACCCATTTTACCAATTTAATTTTTTTGAAATATTTTTTTCGGTACATTCTTTAGCATGACAAACTCATTTCAACTTAGTTAACAGATCATATTCCATTAACTTCATCTAAAATGCAGCTAGACGAACCATATGATGTCATCACATCACATAATTTTAAAAATGTCTGCTCAGGAAGTTCTTTTTTTAGTCATGTTAAATGTCACCAAAGCAATCACAAAAAAATAAATATATCTGGAACTTATGTAAAGAAAATGTTTACTGTGAGAAAAAAAAAATATATATATAAAACATAGCCTATTTGTATGCTGATTCATTACTTTTTGACATTATGTCATATTTGTAATTTTGGTTGGTTGTGTCTATTGTCATATTATTGATGTGTTATCTGTATATAATGGATTTATATGCTCCATAGTTCTATGGCTCTACGAAGTGAAATAATTAATTCAGTAAAATAAATAAATAAATTACAGTAAACTCCCGATTATCCGTGTTAATTGGTGCTGCGCCATGCACGGATAATCGGGAAACACGGATAACACGAAAATAACACATTTGTTAATATAAAAATTAAAAAAAAAAAAAAAAAAGAAATTTATATTTAATTAACTCAAATACCATAATGAGTAATGGTTTTACCTATGAGCAATGTATTTCACAACGTTTTCACCAAAATAAATAAAAGTATATCTGGGGTGCACGGTAAAAAACGAGAAAAAATTATGTTGAAATTTCTTTAAAACACTTTTGTGCGATCTCGTTAATCCATTCTTGCGCGCAAGAGTTGACAATCTTATGTTTCAAAAAATTTTTTTTTACAAAAATTTTTGGTTTTTACAGTGTTCAGCACAGAAAGCCGCACGGATAATCTAAAAACCGGTTAATCGGGGCACGGATAATCGGGAGTTTACTGTATGTAAAAGATTAATTTATAACCAACCAAAACATACACAGTCTCAGACAAATATGCGGTAGTGTTGTAATGTTTTGATGTTTAATACTTGTTCATAACATCAGTATTTTTAAAAAAAATCTAACACAGAAAACAATTTCCTTCATCTTGTATTAACCGTGAATTGGTATCAAATTAACCCAGTGGGCCACCATGCTAATTATCTTGCTCTAGGACTTTTTGCTAATGGCACCATAAATTTGTTGAGCTTGAACTGTTAAATGTTTTCAAGATTTTGTATGTTCGTGTTGAGAATTTAACTGATTTTGTGTACCGGCTATTCAAATGTACAATTTGCTGCATATATGTAGTCACATTTATGTCTCTTCATACGGATGATTATTTTGATCATAACATGTTTCTACAGAACTACCAACATTAATATTTATTGGTTATTACATACTCAAATCTTTCCTTACTAATGGTCAGTTACTACAATTATAGTTCATCTACGTAAAAAGCACTTTTAATCTAAGTTTTATTTCTTTCTTGGTACCTATGTTGTGTATGGTTGTTTTTTGTTTGTGTATCTATGCACTCTGCATAGACTGGTGTCCCATAACCATGTGTGTAGTATGTGGTCTGTGAATTTATCTGTGTCATATCCCGCATCACTACAGGTAAACCAAATATGCCATCTAAATGTTGAACTGAGGTTATTTTTTCTCCTGTGCATATTGGCTACTTACGTAGTAGTAATATGTAATATTAATAATAAATAATTTTTACTTTTACTGTGGCAAAGTTAAGCCATTGTCACCTTTACACTTAACCACAAACTGAAGGAGTAGAGTAAACTTAAAATCTCATAACAAATTATGAGGACATTTGTTATGTTAATGCACACGGATGCCTATAGTATTTCTACCATGATAATAGAGAGAGAACAAAGAAGATATACTTTATGTAATAAAAAAAAGATGAAATTATAATCAGTAATAGTTAAACACACATAGGCATATTCTTCCGCAAAGACACTTTATGTGAACACATACACTCATATAGGCAGATTAACTCAGTAATTTACACACACACACACACACTTGTACTGTTATTACAGTCACATATTCCATGAGCTTAAGATTAACAGAAATAACATATTTCAGACAAAATAGCAAAATAGTTAAGTTTTATAGAGAAAAATAATATAAATATAAACTGAGCCTCCTACTTTTAAGTAGTTTTTATTGTAGAGATTGTTCCATTGAAACTCTTAAAACCATCCTCAATTAGCACATTTACAATGTTAACAAAATGTTTTGGCATATTTTTTAAAAAATATTTTAATTGGTGTAGTATTTCTCGCATCCTGTGGTAATGAGTTTTATATTTTAGTAGTTGTAACTGTGAAGGAGGAAGCAAAGAAATATGTGTGTTTGGGAAACAGAAGTTTTTGTTGATTAAAAGAATGTGTGTTTAAAGTATAGGGCGACGAAAAACAACATAATAGTTATTGCGGGTCATCTGTTAAGAACAGTTTTTTTAGCAAGAGAATCTTGTGAAAAGTTCGTTGATTCTTAAAAATCAAACCAAGAAATACTATTTCTGTATTCACTGATGTATTTGTCACTGGACAATAGCCCAACTGCAAGTTGTTGTCCTTTTGTTGTTATTGTTTATTATTTATTATTATTATTATTATTATTATTATTATTATTATTATTATTATTATTATTAATGTCAGTAGGGCTGCAGTTGGTACAGTGGCTAGAGCACTTGCCTCTTGCTGAGGCGATCCGGGTCTGATTCTTGACGGGGCTGGTCCCTGGAATTTCTTCTTTGGGAATCATGTCGGACGTTGCTACTGGCCAGCAGGTCTTTACTTAACTTCCATCACCACATCTGCTTTTCTTGCTAATCTGCAACAGAAAATCTACTTCAGCATACAATGTGTCCCTGGCTGAGATCCCCGTATTGGCATAGATGTACAGGTTAAGGAAGCTATTTAGGTATTCCATCATCTCCGCCCACTTTATATGTTGTTTGTGTCAGCAGTAGGTATGCAGCAACCTACCAATCTCACGCATAACCCTCTCGCTGAGATTCCCCTAGGGGTGTCTAATGGAGGAAAATACTGTCCCCACATTCAACCATGCCAGCTCCTGCTTCCAGAGGCCAGATGTAAACTGGCTAGCATGGTCACGTAGTATCCACCTGGTGACACCATACCGTGGAAAATAATCACTGAGCAAACAATTCAAACATGCTGTCGCTGTAGTCCTCTTCAGTGCGAAACACTGCACAAATTTTGTAAACATGTTTAGCACTACAAAAATATGAACATCTCTACCATGTGACGTGGGCAAGGGACCATACAGGTCTACAACCAACAGGTCATCCGGTCCCTCTGGAAGAATGGCCTCCCAAGGACCCTCCCAGAACTGGTAAGGGAATTTTGCCCTCTGACAAAGGCTGCAACACCCTACTACCTTCCTAATGGTTCTTTCCATTCCACTCCAAAAATAATTACACTGCATGAGCCAAAAACACTTCTTGGCACCAAAATGCCCCGTAGATCTGTGTATGTGTATGATCACACTGTAAATCCAAACCTTCGGGATGTATATTCTCCAGCAGACTTCCACTAAACTCTGTTTCCTAAACAGTATGCCATCTTGCAGGACCTTCACTACTCCTGGGTCAGCAAGGTCTCTTTCACCATCCTTTAAGATGGCGATAACTAGGCTCCACACTGGATCTTCCCTCTGTTTTACTCCAACCCCTTTGAACTCCTTTATTAAATCCTGGTCTTGTTCAATTTCAATACTGGCCATGACTGATCTAGGTCTGCTTTTTTCCTCCATCATCTCATTTCCTCCCTCTACAATCGTTCTACTCAGTAGATCAACACCATGATTTTGCTTCCCTGGAATGTAATGGAGTTGTAAGTCGTATTCCTGTAGTGCCAAGCACCATCTTGTCAGTCTACTCCCCATTAGCCGACATGACCTCATAAAATGCAGGGAATGATGGTCTGACAAAACATGAACTATGTCTCGGACCTTGCTTAGTCCCGAAACCACTGCTAAGTTCTCTTTCTCTGTTACCATATATGCACACCCAGTAGGTGTAAGTGATCTGCTTAACATTGCTAGCACCTGTTCCTTTCCAGCATCACCTTTCTGTACTACATTGGTTCCCAACCCGAAATTGAATGTATCTGCAGTCTGATAAAATTCTTTGGAAAAATCGGGATGATACACCATACAGTCAGACAGGAAAAGAGATTTTACCGTGTCAAATGCACCTTGACAACTGTTGTCCCATACCCACAGACAGTCCTTTCGGAGCAGTCGCAACAAAGGTGCCACTACATCCGAGAATTTTTCAACAATCCTCTGGTAGAAATTGCATAGACCAAGGAATCCCATCAACTCTTTTGTGCATCTTGGCGTGGGAAATTGTTGGATAACCTTGATATTTTCTCTATCTGGTTTAATGCCAGTTGATCCCAATACAAATCCCAGGAAAAGCACTTTACAAATTGAAAACTGTGTAAGGAAAAGTAAATGACGAGGCTAGCCCAAGAACTGGTATAACAACACAAATGAGCGACATAACAGAAAATGAAGTCCTACAATCACAGGGATTAAACCAGAAGAAAAAGAAAACATACAGTGACCAGTTGGCCTCCCCTATTGATAGTGATGATGAATCACTACTGACTCCATTGCAAATGTCACAGAAAAACAGGTTGGACCTGTTGACTATGAAACACCAATAGGTATTCCAAAAGAACATGAAGAAAGAAATTTTAGTGCTAGTTGATGTGAATGGTGGATGTAGAAATTCAACTCATCCTAAATATGTTTGTGTAGTCAACAGTGTTAATAAAGGTGAAGTAGAAACAATTGTTCAAGGTTTAAGTTGTTGTAATGATCAATGAACTGAGTTTGTGTACAAAGAAGACATTTTTATTGTGGATTTTTCTGACATTTTGGCAGTTCTTCCTTTTTCTCAAACCACATTCAAACAGAGGAAAATTACTTATACCTTCCTTAGTTATTTATACTCTTCTTGTTTACATGGGTGTTCTTGCACAATTACTTTAACCAAAATCTCAAGGCATATTGTTGTCTTGTCTTTTTTTTTTTTACAAATAATCTCTAATTAATTTTGCATAAGCTGTGTGCCAATGTTTTTCACTTATGTTCTATTGAAAGTTCATAAAATATAGTTTGTGAGTTGAAGAAATTGTTATGCAAAGTTATGTACAACTCTTAAATGTAATATAATACATATCAGGGGAGTTACTGTGGTGAGAATTTTTACGATCATGCTGGTGAGCAAATAAATATTTGCCCGTAGTTAAAAAATAAAAATATAGAAAAATTTGGGTGATACATTAGAACGGAAGCTATTTTAATACAAGACTCCCATTTCTCTAGTATTGATAATCTCAGAGAAATAATGAAGCAAACAAAAACACCTTTGATATAATTTTTTACTTGTGCGTGCAGTCAGTAGGTGAGGTGTTACAACTAAAAGTATACAATTTTGTCCCATCTTAAACCCTATTGACCCTAACTATGTTAAGCACGGTCTTCCCCAGGCTTGCCTAAATTTGATCAAAATTCTTTTTATTAATCTACAAGCTGCAAGAATTCAAAATGCAGATACAAACCTGGCATGAAAGTGTGTACACATTTTCAGTATGTAAGCTTGAATAATGTAACTGGTAAGTAACGTACATGTTTGTTTACCCAGTTGAAATTGTTTTAAAATGTTCTGTTTCTTCTCTAACCCCATTGCTACCCCAATTCCTCCTTTTCTAACCATGCAACGAAATACAGTATAAGTGTAATTTTAATCTGCAAAACTGTTAAAATAGCTAATATAAGCTACAAGTTAGTTTTTTGCTGAGGGAGTAAACAAAATACTACTTAATAATTTATTTACTCTAGTAGTTTTGCATGTGTAAGGAATGTTTGGTGTAAACTTTGTACACAAACCAGGAAAATATTTGCAATGTGTATTTTTTTTTTTACATAACACCTTCAGATATTAACCAGAAGTTGCAGGCTAAAAGTATTTGCAAAAAATATTAACTGACCTCTTTTTGGATTTACACTATAAAACATTTTACATTACTATCACAACTTGAAATGCAGTGATCAAACCAAATAATGATCAGATAGATGCTCATTTACGTTACCAATTTTATAATTTTTATTACATTTCAGGTCACCTGATGTTATCTGCGCTGTGAAATATTGTCGCAACAAAGTCCAGTCGTACAGTGACAGAGTATTAAACTTTACATCATTCTTCCACTTTCCTGAAATAGAATCAGTTCGAAGTAAATGGTTACATATTTGTGGTCTAGAAAACAGTGATATTAACTTGGAAACAGCTGTGGTAAGCTCTTTGTAGTACTAAAGTTTTCGAGTTGTGTTTATTTCATAATACAATGATGTACCTAGCATGCTGAAACTTTATCCGTATAAAAATTCCTATCAGTGGAGGCACAGTTATAGTTTTTTTTATTCAGAATCAGTTTGATGACCACGAAGTTAAATGCAAGCCGCAGTGTAACGTGGCTATTAATTTGTAAAATTTTTTTGTATAACGTCGCTGAAGTCTCGTTACAATGTTGTTTTTGTGGTGCCTGTAAATTTGGTATGTTTTTGTAAAATGCCTCAGCTTACAGTAAACTAGTCAACTTCCAATGCATGTGACTGTATTCAGAAAACACTGAGCATCCATGGAGTGTAATATAACTTTGTGAAATGCTGTTTGTTGTAAATCTCTCTCTCTCTCTCTCTCTCTCTCTCTCTCTCTCTCTCTCTCTCTCTCTCTCTCTCTCTGTGTGTGTATATATATATATATATATATATATATAAAAACACTGACTGAGTGAATGAATGACTGACTGACATATCATACTGCAGCCCAAACCGCTTAACCTAGAATTGTGAAATTTTTTGTGTCATTTCCCTTAAGGTCTGGCAATAAGTGCAATATTGCATCAATGAACTTAAATATTAAATAATCTATCTGCCACTAAACCACTATATGTTTTTGCAGACTCGCTTATACAATGCAACACTCAACTCATGCCTTAAACCTGCCAAATAAACATGTTTACGTATAGAAATAATAATTACGTTAGTCCATTTACCTCATTGCACAAACAAGAAACAACACATGCCTATTGCAAGTGTTAACTTATGGTTACTTTTATTACCAACACACACAGTACAATAAGTTTTCAGCTACATAACTGCTGGTAAAATGTGGTTGGTAAAACATTCCTGAAGATTTGACCCGAGGTTAGCTTAACCGGAGGCTACCAAGCAGGAAGATTTAGCCAGAGGTGTCAAAACCGGCCCTAAGATGGCAGGTGGTAATTAGTTAACCTAGCAGCCAGGAGGAGAACTAGAGTAGGCGACAAAATTGAGAACAAGGAAATGAAGGATAGTAACTGTAGTATTTGTCTGTATTTTGTGTTGTCCTGCAGCTGCATTGTCAATAATGAGATCATCTTTCAATATGTGACAACAATACCAGCAAATCTTCTAATTATTTATGTCTGATCCTGTAGTTAATTTAAACACATGCCATGATTATTTTGAGCAGTGTACTTCGAGGCAAATAGATATAGCTTAAATATAAAAAAGGGTGAAAATAATTTTTTAAGAACCGTCGATAGAGCTTGACCTCGACGGCCTATCGTCGCAATTTTTACTTCAGTGGAACACTCATAACAATGCATATTAGCCAATGTCAGAATTTCTTGAAATTCAATATTAAAGACGTTGAAAAGACCTTAAATGTGTTTCTGATTAACTGTAGTTACCTATTAAATTCTTAGGAATAAAGAGTACCTTTTCACTTCAAAATTATGCTTACGTAAATACTGAAAAAAGATTTTTTTGAAATTCGACCCCTAAAGCAGTAAAAGGGGGAAAATATGCTTTTTATGAATCGTCTATATGGCTGGAACACAGTTGGCTATTGTTGTGTTTTTTACTTCAATTGGCTAAATGGCTAAGACAGGACTCCATGACGTTTCGATTTTCGGTAGTTAAAGGGGTGAAATTATTTTAAATGTGTTTTCAATTATGCCTCCATATCTATCTAACCGGTTGAGACATCTAAGTACTCTTTGCTTTAGAATGATGCTTATGTAAATACCCATAAAACCATGTAAGGATATTTTCCGAATTAAACTCCAAAGAGGTAAAAAGAGGGTATAAATGTGTTTTCGATTCACAATCAATATATATAGACTCCGTTAAACTTTTACGCATCAACATGATTTTGTTTAAGGTTGATACATACTCAAATTTCTGAAAATAAATTTCACGAATTTTTGAAATTCACCATCTAAACAGGTGAGAAGGGGTGGAATGTGTTTTCAATTAATCATAGATATATCTTAAAGCCAGTGGGATATTTTCATGTATTTCATGTCGAAAAGACATCAGTAAAGTATTCCAAAATGTGATTCAAAGGTTTTTTGAATTCAGCTTCTTAGGGGATGAAACAACCTGTAATGTGTTTTAGAGAAATCCTCTATGTCTATTGAACACGTCAAGATATACAGTTTATTTTTGCTTCAGGATGATTATTATGTAAATGACCGCAAAACGGTCTTAAGATTTTTCAAAATTCGAACTCTCAGTACTGTGAAAGGGTGATAATGTGTTTTTTTAATGAATGATCGATTTTGACTTGACTGGACAAGCTATCATCGTGATTTTCATTTGAATTGGATACGTATAAAAATTTCTAAGACATGGACTTAAGATATTTTGAAATTCAACACCTGAAAGAGTGGAAAGGCGTAACATTTGTTTTCTATCAGCCCACAATGTCAATCTAACCAGTAGAGATATTGAGGTGTTGTTCACGTTAGTTATGCTTACACAAGTATCTAAAATGTTATGTTAGTTTTGTACTTTATAAGATAAATTTATTATTAAGAAGAAAACTTGGTTTGTAAACTTTAAAGGCAGATGATCCAAAAAGCAAGTACGACCAGCGAGAAATAAATTATACAGGAGTTTCGTTAGTTCTATAGAGACGTGTTGTACAACCTCTATGTGTTTAGGAGATGAATATATATATTTTTTTAATTTGTTTTCATGAATAATTTTGATGTGACATGGCACATTTGTTTGTAGCTCCGGTTTATAGTTTGGGAGGTTCTGGGCTTGAATTCCATTAAAGGTTATGCAAACATTCAATTCTGACACAAAAAACTGCAAGACAGATTAAATTAGTGCAATTAGGATGAGGTCATTAAAAAATGGTAAACGTAGATTGTCAGTCTACTATCCACTTAAGTTCCTCGACAGCATCTCACTAACCTCAATGTTTGGACATCAAATACGTTTCTGCGAAACCTTATCCTGCCATAACTCCATAATGACACCAAACTTCAAGTGAAGGTTTTGTAAACAAACATGTTATTGAGGATACCATCACCATTGTTTGTACTCGAGGGAAATCAGTCTTCATACAATGTAAACAACGTATTTAATTTGATTACTTTCATACATTTCAGAGATATAATTACCCCAAAACAAAGACTGTAAATAAGGCCCAGGCGTATTCGCTGTTAGTGGCAGGGACAAACTTAAAACTGCTTTTTGCATCGATAGCTGCTGCAAAGTTAGCTCAACTAGCAGCTTAAACTTCTAACGCTTTTGACTAACTACCTATCTGGTGTACAAAGAGGGTTTTCAGTTAAAGCAATTATTTTCTGCTATGAGGAACATATGCAAGCAAAGCTGCGGGTCCACTGCTAGTTTATTTATGAGGTTAGATTTACAAAGTACATAATAATAATTAACATTGCTGCTGCAGCCTGTAAAGTGTATGACAGGAAAACAGGAGAAGGAAGCAGGAAGCGAAGGTGACATTGCTTAGCGAAGACAGATAGGTTGACGAGGATTTTAGCGTGAAGGAATAGTGGTCTAGGTTTGTGTTAAATTGTGTGTAGTTTTCAGTACTTATGGTTGCTACAGTTCATGCTTCTACACGACAGTACTACACAAATTTTCTAACATGGAAACATAACTTAAAAAAAAGCTTTTTAAATGAAAATGTGTGTTATTTGTAAGTTTTGATTTTTGCTGCATTTTTCCAGTGATTAATGCTGACGATCAGGAGTGACTGTATTTTTTTATTACTGTTTCATTGTACTATACTATCTCTCATAGTTTTTGCGTAATGAGTTGTAAACGTCAAAATTTGCACTTTACGGTTTTATGTACGCCACTAAAACAAACTGACGTAACAAACTGAAAAAATTCAACCCGTACAACAATGTTGTAGGTTATGATTTGACAGATATAAAAACAAATGGTTAAATATTTTTGTATTTAATAAAAAATACTGAATTGTAAAATACAAATTTGAACATTTCAACAATTCTTTAAAAATAGCAAAATATCATATTTTTTGTTTTTATATATGTCAAATCATAGCCTATAACATTGTTCTACACTATGAACTTTTTCGGTTTGTTATGTCAGTTTGTTTTATTAGCGGCGTACATAAAACCGTAAAGTGTAAATTTTGACGTTTACGACTCATTAAGCAAAAACTATGAGAGATACAAAAATTTCCTGAGAGGAAGATTTAGTCACAATTTGTGTTTAAAATAAGAAAATTAATATGTGGTACAAATATAAAAATAAATAAAAATTGAAAGTTGAGGTGAACCGCGCCCTTAAATATATGCACTGCACTCCCTCTGTGTTTCCTCAAGAATAATTTGTAGACATGTAAGACATGTACATTTAAGGCTAACAAGTCAAAATGTAGATACAGTATTGTAGTGATGGCAAGCAATGGTAAATGCCTTAAAAACGTTTGCGAATAATATCTTGACATATTTCTTACGTGTAAATTAGGCTTATGCATATCTTCAGTCCCATGTGTGTGTTATGGTTTACATACATGTATTTTTTGTTATTAGTTTATGTAATTGATGTATTTGTGTATGCCATCTAGGCACATGCATTTGTCATATACAATAAATAAATAAATAAAATATTTTGTATATAATTAAACAACTGAACATATGTTCCTGAAACTATAAATATATGTTAATAACTCCTTAAATTAAGAAAACTGAACATTTCATGCCATGCTCATCTGTTTTATGATAGTTTTGTTGTAAGCTAGTCTTTAGGCCTACGGCATGTTCAGTTACTGTTATGAAACGCATAACGTGTATAAACGTGTTCAGTTTGTTCCACATCACATTCAGAAAACTAAACTGCTGTTATCATTGCCACTAATAAAACCATAGACACAAACTTTAGAATTAATGGCAATGCCCATCAGGCATAAAATGTAATGGTTCACAGAATATGTATAACTTTATATAATTTGACAAATTATACAGACATATATGTTCTGATACTTTTGCATGTGATTAAACAACGTATTTTTCATTGTACAGCATACGACACGTTGAGTAAATTTATTTTTAGTAACGAAGCTCACTCATGCCATCTCTTGGTAAAAGTTTGAACTCTGTGGCAATGATCGCAGATAGACTGTGCTCGGGAATGGTTAGCGATGAAAAGCGTCTAACTCCTCTGGACACGTTGCTTGATGTTTTCGCATGTAAGTTAAATTGTGGTGTCAGTAGGAACCTACATAGTTGGATAAAAATAATTAATTAATAATGTAAAATCCAAATATGTCGATTACAATTTATTTAATTTAAGTATTGTTGTATTTAAATATGAAAATACACAGAATTACATTAAGTAATTTGTTGCTAACCATACAAAGAGTAAGGCAACATCATTAAGAATTATGTGCAGTAATGGCTAATGCTCTTTTTATATTGAATGGCATATACATAACAATTAGTACATTTATTGCAGTTATTTGTCTTCATGTATACTTGTTCTGAGTGTGTTATATTTTCAGCTAAAGCTTAAGTTATTGAGTACAGAATTATGGTTTGTAATTATTTTCTTGACTGTGAGTGTATCTTTTCAGTTACATTTTCATTTGACTTACGGATATTTACTATTCAAAACTTTTATTTGTTTTGAAAGTGAAATGTGAACTATAAAATTAAATCTGAGTTTTGTCAATGACATTTAAATCGTGAGCTCAGCCATTTAGAAAAAATGCTATGTAGTTAAGAGTGCAGATGTTATGTGTCAATACTTACAGTACATGATGATTATGTGGTGAAGGTCAATGGCATCATGTCAGGAAACTGCAGAAAAGTGCTTCTGTACAACATAGTTGTTTTCTCTTTCCACGACTATAAAAAAATTGATCAGTGATTAATTTTCCAACCACAGTTGTTCTCTTGTTTATAAATGTTTGGAAGCATGATAAGCAATAATAATTCCTCATCCTCAATGTGTGATGCCCCTCATACAGTTGCAATATTGGCCAATATTGTAACAAACTTCAGTCTGTATACTTTTTTTAGAAGCTAAGAATAGAATCCTTGCAGTGAAAATAAGCAACATAAAATAAAATAGTTTAGAACTATTCAACGTGCACTAAACATTACAAATATTTAGGGAATTCCTCTTCTGCTGTCCATATGTTTGTTAGAATAGATGGGAAAATAAAACTGAGTGAAAAACTTTTACAGGACTTTAAGTAATGAGGGTGGGCTTTACAAAAATAGAGTCCATGCAACCTATGAAGAAAATGCTAGCTGTTTAGATAGTGCTATAAAAACAATTAAATGGTCCTGTTAATTTGCACACCAACTAGTCTGAAAGAATGTTGCTGTATAGTGAAGCATTAAAATCTTAGGAACTTTGCTGGAAGAGCACCTCCACCAAACTCCCTTCGGTTGCTTGCAATGTCTAATACAACTGAATAAGTGTTGCTTGGGTCTATGGAAGGAAGAGAGGGGTACTTCAAGCTTTGCTTCACAATAAACTAAGTAATGCTGTTTATTAAGTTCTCAAAATACTTGTAACGTTTTCTCCTCCAAGCGTATTTCTCCAGCTTTACGAGTGTGAAATTCCAGTTTAAAGCCTACTCAGGCATTCTGTGCGCGTACCCATTAGGTGGAAGGTTTAATATTTTTGCAGCCCCAGGCTGAACTTGGAACTTCTGCTGTAATGGTGTCTTTCTATATGTGTTTTCTGAGCTCTGAAGATGTATAGTGTCTCCTATAGGCAAGCTGTTGCCAATGGCCACGTGTTGTGTTTGTACGTGTTGAATGTATAACAGTGTGAGCAATGAAACCTACTATTGTATTCTTTGTTAATAGAGTAGAAATATTAAGATCTTAGAATACAGGTGTTATTAACAGACCACAAATACAATAAAGTTTCTTTTTCTTTATTGTATTTTTGGTCTGTTTTTAACTTCTGTCTTGAAAACTGCTGCATTCTTGTGAGTATTTCTTAATTTTGAGGTAGTTGGCATGTATTTGGTCTCTGGTCGTAATACGGGAGTCTGTAGCTCAATCGTACCTTGTCTATCGCAAGGTTTTTTTTTCATTGCAAATTCTAAACAACATGGCAGTCATGTGCTCCCTGATTTAACTGTGTTAATAAATAGGTGCCAAACCTACAGCAATAATAAATTGTTATTTTGTAACACCTCCAACAGATGGTAACAGCATTTTTAGCTTGTGTGTTTGAGGTTTGCTCTAGTTAGTTGTTTTTGTTCTGATGCTGCTTTCGATAAAAAAAGCAAATTATTTTCATAAGCATTGTTTACAGTTTAAAATTTGTTGTCTATTAAAGACTGCTGTTCAAGACCAAAGTGTGTTAATGTATCTCATTGTGTTCTAGTTTCATCTGTATTCAGTACCACAACCATAATATTTCTTACAAATACATATTATTGTAACATTGATGTCAAAAGTAGGATGGAGGCATTTAATTAGTGAAAATTTGTAGCATTTCACTAGAAAATTTTCTCATTATTTTATTAAAAAAAGTACACTTGTATCTGTAGTGATTAGGATTATGCTAACAAGGAAAATGTCGGCAGATTTTAAGCACTATGAGCTGAGATTGAGAAACTTTTAAGTACCAAAATGAGCACAAGTGTAAATATGAAACACAATGTGAATGGTGTTAATGATGTTTTTGACAAGAAACTTGTTGGTGTGGACAGAAAAATACTGTTAATGCTAATGTTGGTAAGAGAGTAGACAGTGTCAGTTAGGACGTTGACAGAAAAGTATAGTACCTAATATAAAATAGTATTTCATGCAGACGTTCTTTCAGTTGTTTGAACAGAAACCTGTGTATAGCCTGAGACGATCTAGATGTTAGTGTAGTGAGTTGCCTTAAGTAGTGGTAATATTAGAAGAAAATTAGCAATAGAATTTTATTTAAATGTTAATTAAGATCACCATCTTGTTTGAACCCTTATAATTGCATCAGTATTTTGTGCTGTGTAATGTAAAATTCATGATAATTTTCATTAAAATAACAGTAACGAAAATTATAAACATTACAATTCTAGTGTTTTTTTTTGTAGGTATGTGATGTCCACTTTCGCCCTGAAGATTTCTTGGATGAGCTTCCTTGCACTCCTTCAACTTTATCCACCCAAAAGAAGTTATGCCATAGGGCAGTCCCATCAAGGTTTCTGAGGACAGAAAATATTCCTCGAACACGAGTAACTTCTGACTCTGTCACTCAGCAGTTTAAAGAATCTTTGCAGGACAAGTTTAGTGCTTTGATTTTAAAAGAGAAAAATTATTTGGATGCCGGAATTTGCAATGAGGTAGGATTTGTTTCTTTCCATTTTTTTTTTTTGTGTTGCTAGGAAGAGTGAGTTGTTTTTATTTATTGTTTCTGTTTTACATGAACAACAAGAATGTGTTACTAAAGCTTACATCAAGTAACATAAAGTTTAGGTAACATCAGTTTTTCCTCTTTTTTTACCCCAATGAAACCATTTGACAGTTAACTATAAAGAATTGACTACTTAAGTTTTGTATTATACAATAATACTTACACACATGCACGTGCATGCACATATATATGATGTGTGTGTTGTTGTTATAATAAAACACACAAATTAATGTGCTCTTTCAAATTTCATTTCAGGATACCCTTGAAGCATCCAAACTTCACACAGTACATGATATAGTGCTCCCAGAAGAGGTGCCAAAAGTATGCTTTATTTGCAACGAACTGGTGCTACTGCAGGCTGTTCCACTGAGGTATGGTCTGACTCACTTCTCAAGTACGGCACTGCCTATGAAACTGGGACAGCTGGTGGGTGAAGGATTCTTGGTGATAGTGGCTGACAGTGACGTGCTCTGCACTACCTGTTTCAATCTACTCAACTGCCTGGACAAGATGGAACTGGAGCTGTGTGTCATTCGTAATGTCGTGTCTGGCTTTCTCAAGAGCAAGTACCACCTGAACCAAGTTTGCGATGGCCTCACTCTGGAGAGTTTGCAGACTCTAAATGATCAACTTGATGAAATAGCCAAGGTGAGATTTTTTTGTGTTTGTTCATCAATGTAGACCAAGAATTGCTGTGTGTTACCAAATCATGTAAACATGGTTAAGTGAAGATATTTTGGTAAACACTTAACAATGATATTTACAACACTGGTGAGTATGGAGCAGTGCTGAAATGAAGAGCTCGAGAAATGGGGATCACTGAAGAAACTCGCCAGCACCCGGCATAGTTCGACCGGGAATTGATCGTGGATCACTTTGGTGGGAGGTGAATACCTTAACCACTCCGCCAACCATGTCCCCTATGTAAATACAGTCACCCAAAACATTACCTTCTGAAAAATTCTTGTTAAACATAACATTTTAAATATTCTAGCTGTGTAAATCCTTGTATTATTTCAGAAAATATTTTTCAGTTTGGATTTGGTTGTGGTTTTATTTGCATTATAACATGGAGAAACATTAAACCAAAATTTGAAATACTTACCAAATGATTAATTTTTGTCAATAATTAAAAATTTTTGCATTTGTATGTTTGAAAGAGGAGATTTAAAATACTCAGAACTGTAAACTTTTGCAATATTTTTATTAAAATGATATCTAGATAGTTTGATGAGAGCACTACTGTAAAACAATTTTAACTAACAATCACATATATTTGAGTAAGTTTACTGAAGACATAATACCACATCAGGTATGTCGAACTTAAAATTACAGTGAAACTTCTTGTTTTACACTCCTCAAAGATCTGTTAAAATATTATGTAAAAAGAAGTTGCACCGAAGAATGTGATGTTCCAGACTATGCTGTCACCGGTACTGGGAATATTTTCTTATTGAAAAAAATATGACAAGGTATTGTAGATTTTTAACAATATGAACAATGCACTGTTTAATGCATTGATTGAAACTGGGGAGGAAAAAAAAAAATAATAATTGCCTTACAGACTAGCCTCCATTGTTGATCCCTAGTTTCCAAGCTGCATTTATAAGATTGTACTATAGGTGGTTTACTGTAATGTGAGATAAACATTTGAAAAACAAGAGTCACTATCGGTTACTGTTTATAACTCAGCATTAACAGTTGTTGCAGGATTACTGAATGTAACTTAGTTCCACATAGTGTATGTTGTTATTTTAATTTTGGATGCAGCAATCTTGAATTACAAAAAAAAATCAAACCAAAATATTTGTGTTTTATGTAACTTACAATTTTTTTAAAAATATAATATTATTAATCTATAGCGTCCTATCAACCGCACAATTTAATATACTGTAAAACGTGCACACAGCATAAGTATCAAAATAGAATATTTAAAGAGAATTGTCAAAACGTTGCCAGAATTTGTACTTGGAATTACTTATTTAACTCATTTTTTTGTTATTCCCATTTGAACGCCTTTATTAATACTTCAGCATAAATAAAAATTAATTTTAAGATTTGTGTCTGCGATTTAATATATGGCAACGGCAGATAACATTTTGTAATGTGTTATGAAACAAAATGCACCCATATTAATGTATTTCATTATTGTAGTTGAGCACGTCTTAGGCTCATGTATTATGTAAAAAAATAAACTCAAATGTGGTTACTACTTTAGAAAGAAATACAAGCACAAAATAAATATCTGAAATAAACATTTAAATTTTCTTAATGTAAGGCGTTATTGACATAAATCTAACCTTACTTGCTGTCTAGAAATGACAGACTTGTATAAGTAGTTTCATAAGTATAAATTTTTTAAAATAGGACGTGCAAATAACTCGTGATCCGATAGCTGATAATCCAAAATTCCTTGATCTGATAGTCAGTATCCCCCGATTCAATAGTGTTTGTAAAGTCGGCAAATTTTTCAGTAAATGGATTTCTAATAAATAAAGTAACTGTTAAAGAACCTTCGTTAAGGTAATAGTGTATTTAAAATGCATAAGGAAAAAACAGCGCTTTATGTAAGAACTCTTAAGAAAATCTTTTCTTTAAAAATGAACCAGTAAATTACTTCAAGACAGTTAAAGAAACCAGACCTAATATATATTTGGTTGTTTGGCCAAAATCCTTAAATTGTTAATTCATTTGAATAAACAAAGATATGACAGTAAAAAAACAAATTATTATTTATGTAAAACATACAGTTTTTGGTTAATACACACTTTAAAAAAACTTTTTTTTAAACTATTGAAAAAAAAAAAACTTTCACATAAGAATAAAGACAATGCCAGGGCTGCCAACTACTATACACAAAATAGCAGAGTGTATAGATAATAATGCACTAGAAAAGCAATCAATATGTTCAAGGAGTATTTTTTTAGTCATTTTAAAATTTGAGCTATCAGATCCTTCGTTTCTATCAAATCCCGGATGTTTTACGTTATTTAAAGAATCCTGAATATTTGTTTAGTCGTGTATTACATTTGAGATTGTAATGGACTGAAGATATGCATACATATACTTCATATATTACAAGTCTTCTGCCAAGGTACTTCTGTGTTTACAAACAATTTTTAAGAAATTTGTCATTGTTTGCCACTACAACTACTATTACTACAGTAGTACAGCTGCATGTTTGATGATCTAAATTTCAATACTAATAGGCCTTTGCTTGCAAAATTGTTGACATTTGTATCTACAAACCATGTAGAAACAATATTATCTTGAGGCCTCATGACAGAATGTAGAGAGAGTGTAGCGTGTAAATTAAAGAGGTGATTTACAGAAACTTATCTGTTATGAAAGTTACTTCACAGGTACTGTATCCGTAATCACTTAACATTAATGATAGCTGTAATTCATCACTTGTGTATTTAATGAGCTGATATTGAAGAAAACAGTTTTTGAGCAGTGTGTGGAATATTTTTAGATATTTACATTGTGTAAGCTTGAACGAATAAAAGCATGTTCCAATGTCTATATATACATGCAGCGAAAAGATACAAACTGGCTGAAAATAAAAATCAATCGGACTTTCAAAAATATGTACTTTATCCCAAACCACACTGTAATGATAAGGTACTACATAACTAATGTACCTTTTATTGTTGAGACGAATAGTGCCTACATAGCCAATATCATATATTTGATCAGGCTCATCTTGGTTGACGTTAGTTATTTATTCTCAAAGAGTATGTACCTGTATGTAAAATATCTTAATATTTAAAAAAAAATTTGTTTTAGCTTGGAAACACATCTGAAAAATGCAAGTTCGGCTTTTTGGAGCATCAAAATCGTGAAGCAATTTTTGGAAGTGGAAGTACTACTTCTGCGACGACACAGCAGTTAAACAATTTACTGTCCAAAAGATCTAAGGAGCCAGATTGTGTGGAAGAGGAAGCAAAACATGTTAAATTTTTGGACACTTTTGTTTCAGATCGTAAACATGTTGATTGGGCCATGGGTGATGTGCAAAATCATGTTATTGTGGTACATGACTACAATGACAGTGAAGTAATAGATGATGTTGCTGAATTATTTGTAGAGAAGAATGTTTACACTTGTGAGTTGTGTGGTCATGAAGATAGTGTTAAAGATGCATACATAATACATCTCCGCCAGCACAAGAATAATAATTATTATAAATGTAAACTTTGTTCTAGAAAATTCGCAACAAAAGAGTTTTTGAGAAAACATGAACGAAGTCATAAACCTTTCAAATGTACAAGCTGCAGTGAGATTTTTATGTTAAAAGTTGATTTCTTATCACATCTTAGATGTCATAAAAATGCCCTGAGTGAACATGAGTTTACTGTGTCAGAAGCAAAGAATACTATAAGGCTTGATGTTTAGTCAGGAAACCTTACTAGAGGCTTTTATGAAAAGTAACCTGCTGGAGTTAGGTAGGTTCGAGGGGTGAATCCAGCCCTTGTTTTTTTTTTTTTTTTTTTTTTGAGGCGGGAGCCTTAAAAAGTAGATATACTTACGCCCCAAATAAAACAGAGGGCACCAGGAGGGCATCCTCTGAAAATATTAGGATTTTAAGGTGCAAAATGGTGTTGTTTGAGGTGTTTCCTAACCAAAAAATAGATTATACCACTTTAAGAAACTAATATTTTAAGGCTAAACTATACTTTAAAAGGTTAAGAGGGACTCAGGTCCCCTGGATCCACCCCTTGTTTGATCAGTCACATGGACAGGTTTTCTTGATAACCAGGTTGTGTCTACATTCTGCAAGCAATTCAGGGTTTTAAGATGATAAGCCTATGCCAGGCCTTCTCAATAGGCGGCTCGTGGGCCAGATGCGGCCCGCAGAGAGATTTCTACTGACCCGCCATCAAAATGTCAGAAATCAGTGAAAATGTTTTGTTATAATAATTTAAAGGCTATTTCTTAATAGTTATAGTTAGGTCAATGTAATCTCTGTGTATGACAATGATTTATGTTAGCCTAACCTTAAGTTCAATTAAATGATTCTGTACAATGCCTATAATTATTGAGTGTTTTTGGTAGTTACAAAATTGAAGCAAGTGGCCCGAATGTACATTTAATTGAGAAGTCCTGGCCTATGCTATACATACAAATTGTTGATACATTATTTTATGTCCTTAAACAAACTGCAGAGCAAAAATAAAAAATACACAGTATTAAGTAGTACTGCATAAATATAATACAGTCAAACCTCTTTAATACAAACCTGAAGGGACCAAAATGTTGGCTCTTTGTAATAATGAGGTTTGTATTAACAGGTGTTCACTAAACCCTTAAAAAGTTTCTAAATTTTTGGTCACACTGTTTATCCCCACAAATCAGTCTTTTCACCACAATGACTTCCTTTTACTTGAGAACTTGATATTGCATGGTTTAACGCATAAACAAAATTTTTATTAAACATAAAAGTAAATATTTCATTTCTTGTCCCATCCCAAGGGCAATAAAATCACTTTGTATTAATGTTAACTTTTTATTAACAGGGTTTGTATTAACGAGGTTTCACTGTACGCTAGTGTTCATTTTACAGTAAAATAAATTTCTGAAGTTCTAGTTCCTGACATTCCTTCACAAGTTGACAATATAGGTTTCTTGCTTATTTTGTTGATATTTTTAAACACAGTGTGTGTATGCACAGTTACAGTTCATAGTGGTTTTCTTTATGTCTGACATTATTATTTTAGGCCCAGTTACAATATTTTGTTTGCATTAACGAGCTGTTCTGGTTACTTGTTGGACACTAGGAAACTTTTCTCTGGCCACTGTCAAGTTGAAATTTACATACACAAGGTAATCTTGTGACTTTTTGTAAACAACTTAGTATACACATGTATGGTTCCACAGGAACAGAAAGCAACTCTTGAGGGGTGGGATTGAAACTTCTGAGAAACAGATCACCAAACTGCTAGACTGAGCCTATTAAAACATAGGATTGATGCAGAATCCACTTTGTTTCCCAGTAAATGGTACTTAAAAAATGCTAGTGAAGAATATAAAGGAATGTATCCATACAACAGAAATATAAACATTCTAAAAACAAGTACCTATGGTCAAAGGAACAGCAGATTATTTGAAGGTTGTAGCCACAAGTTAATTACCTCAAAAGTAGGTGGTGTAGCAGTGGACAGAAATATTTTGAATTTATAGTACAGAAATTGTGGTCAGCAACACTTTGCAACTGTCATGTTTACTGAAAGATACTAGGTTTCTTTGAAAGGCGAGGGAAGACTGGTGAACAAATAGTTGCCTAAATGTGTAAAAGTTGGAAAAATTGTGTAATTTCAATGAGAAAGGGATCAAGAAGCATATGTCTTCTTGCAGGTAGGAAATATAGTATTAATTATCATTTTGAACTTCAAAGACATGAGTACACTAACAAGAATAACTCCTAAGAGTCGCTAGTATGCCTACCCAGTGTAGACTTTTAGGATTTAGTAATAAGTGACAGTGTTACTTAGGCCTATTACTTTTCAAATGGAATGCAAACTTTATAGGTAGACATATAATTTTAAGTATGTTAAAACTTCTTGGCAGAAACTTAATTTGATCAGTCGACTCTCATGATAGAATTTTATCCCATGCACATTAACCAACTGAGCCACATAAGTGATGTTCAACAAGATTAAATGTTATACAGTATAACGATACATATTTTGACATATCTTATTTAATGTTTCATAGGTTCATACTTATTTAATGCCAATTGAAACATTTAATACATTTTATTTTTATAGGCTGTTCGAGATAAAGTGAGCACTAAGGATTTAGCCTTTCAATAAAATCACTATTCATTACAGCATTCAATTCTACAATAACAGTAGTTACCTTACTCCTTGTATGATTGGCAGTAAATTTCTGAATGAAATTATTTTCCTATTAAAATTAAATACGTATAACAATACTGGAAAAAAAAATTGAGATCAACATATTTGTATTTTATATCATTAATAATTTATATATATATATATATATATATATATATATATATATATATATATATATATATATATATATA
>PNEQ01040667.1:16186-39405 GCA_003012365.1 Medauroidea extradentata | reverse complement strand
TGACCAAGAGATAGTGTGAGCGTGCTTCGTTACTGAGTTTCCATAGCACATTATATGTTGTACGATGAAATAATATAATTTTATCACACACTACATAGAAGAATCATGCTACAATGTATGTCAGTACAATTGTAATTTGATACATAGTTTTAGATATTCTGTGAAGTGTTATGTTTTATGACTGCCAGACATTTTGTTTAGAATTACTTATAATTAAACAATGTGTCTTTCTGATTTTGTCTGCTGAACGACGTTGTTGTTCCTTGATTGTAAATGAAAATTAATTTAAAGGTTGTGGTTTTATTAGTGATAAGGCAATAGTCATTTTATTTTTAGAATGTGATGTGGAACAATCAAATTAAATACAATTATTTATTTTTTTCCTAATTTTAGTTAAACATGTTGTGCTTCAACGAAATTAACGGTGCACTTTTTTCACTATTTTAGGATACATAATCACATTAAATGTTTAGTTTTGTTAATTTAAGGAGTTACTAATATATATTTGTAGTTTCAGGAACAGTTTTATTTAATTGTTTATTGTATTCAATAAGATGTGGAACTGAAGATATGCGCAGGCCTACTATTACACATGTAAGACATTTGTCAAGAAATTATTCACAAACATTTTTAAGAAATTTGCAGTCTCTTGCCACTACTACAATTTTGTGTCTACATTTAAACGAGCAAAACTTTAATACAACTGTATGTACTAATTTGTAAATATGTTCAAGATACTGAGCTTTAAGTCATTGATTGGCTAAAGACTTTAAATCCTGTTGTTCGGATGTTTGGATTTTTTGAGATGGCATAATTTTGGTTTTTGTTTGTCTCAAGCTTATAGAGGGTTGACTTAAATTTTTAGATAAATTTTATTCTCGGATTGTGAAAACGTATGTGAAATGTGGAAAGTTTCTTTGTGATGGTTATGAAATTCTGTGAAGGAAGGTACTGTCAAATAAGTTGGCTACCATTTCCTAAGGCAAACTGGTTACCATAGTCTTCAGCTGACTGACAATCTCTGTCAGTAGTTTGTCTTAAGGTCTTTTAGTTAAGAATATATAAGACACTTTTACCTGCATAATTTTTATCCTGAGACAGTGTATTTTAAATCAGTAAGAGCTTAATGCCTAAACTGATTGCAGTGGAGTCCATAACTTTTAGAGTTTTTGCATTTTTCTGTATTTCCTAAATTGTGGTTTCAGCCATGCCATTGTATTGAGTTATTTTATGTACTGGTAACTTCCTATTTTCCAGTTAATTAATTACTGTATTTTTGATGTCTTTGTAATAAAATCACTGGACACCATGTTTCACAGACATTATTTGGTTGAAAATGAGCAGAATAATTCACTTACTAAAACGTTCTCAGCTGTGACACAAAGCTGATACTCTGAAAAGTATTTAGTGAATGGGACTGCAGTGGGTGTGCGTAAGCAGGAACGGTGCAGCGGCAGTGCGGAGAGATGACTGATGGTTGCCATTTATGCTGTGTTGCCGGCTTGCAGCTTTGTACCGCAACTGAGTTTGTCTGAGATTAAAACTGCATTATAAAATATAGACAATATGGTTATTATTTTGTCACAATCAGTATTACGTACAAACGTTTATAATTCTGTACACTAGTTTCTACTAACTTTTTAATCCCACTAAATATTCAGAATTATTTACACCTGAACTTGTTCAAAATTTGCTGCGGTTATGCTGCAAATCAGATAATCCGCCTTAATAAATCCAAATATTAGTTCATGTTGTTTGCTTTTCTTTAGTTGTTTTTTGTTTAGATGTTCATCAGTAGTGTTCAATTTCTTCAATGCTGTATCAGTGTAAGTTTTTAGTTTCGTTTGCCCATACACGTGACAGTTTTGGCATTTCCTTTGTGAATTTTACTGGCATATATTTAATCTCTTTCTTTTATACCAAGTTAGTTGATAATGATATATTTTTCAGTCGAGACTGTATTTTATTAAAATAGTCAAGACCTAATCAGTAATAATGAGACATACCATAACAACTTTATATGAAATTTTTTTCCTACTCCCCTCATTTTCAACAACCATATGTACAGAGAATCATAACGTAACACAGTATTCACATTAAAAATTTATCAAGTTCTGTGCTCTTATTTAGCAGTTATAATATTTTAATTATTTGCAAAAATGTCACAAATAAATTAATTGCTATTAACTAATTGGAATGAAACCGTCTGACTAGGGATATTAACTGTGAACTTTTATAACATTTAAAAAAAATTTCCATGAAGTAATTGTTTTGTTAGATGAAAATAAATAAATCATTGGACAGTTGAAACACAAAATCATGTGTCAGTGTTGCAATGGAGATTTACCAAAAGGTATTCACTGAAGTACACATTAAGCAGGGCTTCAGAAAAGTTTGAAGTAACCATGTATAACTTAAAACTTATTATAAAGTAATATAATAGAAGCACAAGTACTTACAATTGATACTTGTAAATAGGTACGCACACACGAAGGGACGAGAGACATTTTTGCGCGGAAGCGTGGTCGTGAGGTTTCGCCAGTATTAAACTGGCTTCCTCAGGTGGCAAGACATGGCACACTGCAGTCCAGCAGCAGTGTGTACTCTGTTACCTGTAAGCCTAGTGGCCGGAAGGCGAACTAAGCACGGCGGGAATTTCAAATATGGGGCAGTAATGTAGGTCTGGGTGTGATGGCTTGCAATGAATATGGGGGAGGAAAAGTGAGTTATCTGATATTGAGGTCTGGATGTTGTCTTGATTTTGTGATATATTGGTGGGCCAGTTCCCAGCGTCTGAGCTCTGAACTATTGCAAGAAGATGGCAAGGATTTCACAATACTGGTGCTGTAGCAGGAATCAAAGTCTTTGTTGTGGGAAACTGCATGAGCTGCAACTGGCTTTTCTTGTGGTCAGATGTTGCGTCCAGCTAGGGCTTGCTTTGTGTCAGCTCTGTGGCCATTCATTCTCTGTTTTAGAGTGTTGGTGGTTTGGCTTATGTACTTTGCATTACAGTGTTTACATTGGAGCTGATATATCAGGTTTGTTGTAGCACAGTTGTAGCTGCCTTGGATGGGATATGTGTGGTTTCTCAGTCTGCTGTTGAAGTGGGTAGATGGCTGATGAATGGTGCAGGAACCACTGTGAGAACTGTTGCAGGGGTAGGAGCCTCTGGGGTTAACTGTTTTGTTGGAGGTTGCAGTTGGTGGGAGTTTCGGATGGACTAGTTTGTTGCGGAGGTTGGGTGGTCGTTTGAAAACCAATCTGGGGGGCCTTGAAAACAAGTCTTGTGTCTGTGGTGAGGCAGCCAGGATTTTGTGTCCAGAGTTCAGTATGGTCTTGAGTTTATTTAAACCTTCATGGTAAGGAACAATCAAGGGGATGTCTGAATTGGTGGTTTTGGTATTATGCCAAGCAGAGTGAAATTCTTTTGGCAGAATTCATTGGCAGATGACAGAAGTGTAGAATTCTTGTGTGGAGAAATAAGTGAATGTGTAAATAGTTGAAGGGTTTTGTTTCTTTATTAAGTTAATTTGTTAAGAAATTTATAATGACTGATATTTAACATTTAACACTGGTTAAAATATTTTCTAAATGGTTAACATTATTTATATTTATTGTTGAAGTTAATGTTTAATATATATTTAAAATTTATCACTTCAGAATTATAAAACATGAATTAGGCAAAACAGAATAAGTTGTTTACGTGCCTTGTTATGATACATATATGGAATTTATATTTATTTTGTGTGTGTTGAATTTTTAAGAGTGTAGTATGTTATCTTGTGAAGAGTTTATATGTATAAATATGTTTTGTAATTGTTCATAAATGTTTGCTGTTTATATTTGGTTTATGTATCAGACAGTGATATTGTTACACTGTATGAATGTTGGAATGTTAATGTGTTTCCAATTGTATCAATATGAGCTTCAGTGTTTTTATAATTACAGCTATGATGTGAAGAATACTAAATACAGTGTGTTTTATTTTTCTCATTGAAGGTTATGGGGTTTATGAATTACAATAATACTTTTGATCCAGGATAAAGTTGGACTTTTTTGACAGTTGTAGGGGTTGTGCATTAGTGAGATCCTCGAGAAAACCAGCCAACCAACAGCATCGTCTGGCACGATTCCCACATGCGAAGATTCGTGGTTCAACCCCGCCAGGAATCGAACCTGGATCGCCTTGGTGGGATGCGAATGATCTGACCATTCAGCCCCGCGGCCCCTTGGAGTTCGTAGAAATTTGGTTAGACTGCAGTTTAGTAGGACCTATTATATAATCTCTGAGGAAACTGACACATAAGTAACATCACATTTACCATTTTTAAATGTGTAAATGAGATACAGACAAATCATAGTATTTCTTGAAATATAAGCGGTTGTTTAAACCAATGTCTCAAATCCCAAATGGTTTTGTTTACTTTCATGTACGTCTCGAGAATTGGTACAGTAACAATGGTTAAAATGCTCCTCTATGTTGCTGCTAATAAAGTTATTATCTGATGTTGAGCCACGAATTGTCATGTTTACAGTTTTTAAATATTTAGTTGATATACAAACTGGTTACATACAGTATCTCAAGCACTACAAGTGATTATATAAACTAGCAGAACGCTTGCGGCTTTGCTCGCGTGTTTTACTCAGAGCAGATACTGCTTTGTACACCAGATAGATAGTTCAGTCATCAAGCTTTAGAATGACAAATTTTCTAGTTGAGGTAACTCTGCAGCAGGATAAGTAGCTATAACTGTTGTAAGGGTATACAGATAAATGTGTGTATATGTTTTTTTTTCTGTTGTTAGAATGGTGTATTTGTAATTTTTGGTGAAATCAAGGACATAATTATGAACTATAATTTCCATGGAATATTTAAATTACTTTTGTTTATTACAGGCCCTTCCCGTGCAGTGCTAATATTCTCAAATAATTATTTTGTGTATTTTTCTGTCATGTAATATCTTCCATTTAGTATTTTTTTTTATTCAGGTCTATTCATAGTTATAGTATTTAATGTTTTAATTTTATGAGATTGATATCTCTTTGTAGTTTTCAGTGTGCTCAGAGGTAATGATAGGTATAGCTTTGTGGTGTTTTATTTTCTCTTATGCTTGGAGTACACTGAGGCACGGCAAGTTCAAATAGGTTTTTTTAATCATGATTGTTATCACCTACTAGGTGTGTTATCTTAGACGTCCAGAGAGAATTGAGGTTCTTTATGAGAAAGAAGGACTTTTTGTACGAATTTTGATGCAGCCAGGCCATTTTCCTGAAGAGGCTGAGAAATGTATTTAATTTATTTGCAATGGCTGTTCATCCTAAGTATAGGATTGGTTTTATAAACAGTATGTACCTATACTATAGCGTGGGTGTTTGGAAGAGCCCTCAAATGCTTTATTAGCTTTTTGGTGAAGCATTTTCAAGTGCTGAAGAGACTCAGCCACGTCTGACGCCATTCGGGTAACGCTGTCATAATGACGCCAACACTTCAATCAGCAGTAGGATAGCCGCCCGAGCCTATTTGCCTGCTAGGCGAGGACGAAGATGCAGATTATCATTAACGTAATTTTTAAAATAAAATGTGTTTATTTTTCGTTTTTCTGCAAACCGTATTTCCGTAATGAAATCTATTTTTTTTGTGAACTACGAACATTAACCAGTGGCTTGAGTTTAAGTTTGTTCTTTTGCTTTACTGACTGAAATCAACCAGAGCTAGCCAATTATTTCATTAATTTATTTTGAACTGCATTAACTATTCCGAGACATGAAACTACTTCTTTTCTCATTAAGAAATGCCGTACATTTAATTCTGCAAGTACGAGAATTAGAGCCTTTCCCTTACCTCACCTATATATTTTTTTTATTTAATTACACGGAAGGTATTTACGTACGTCTACTATAATTTGTTCACAGCATCAGGATAGTTTTGGTAAATAAAACTTCCACTATTAAAAATCGTTAAACAGTAATGCACTTATTTTTTTTAACTCATCTGCATGTTTTTTGTGTGTAGTACTTATTTGTTTCACAGCCCGAGAGGTCGCAAGGACGATGGTAAGCACTTCATCCCGGTATAAGTTCATTTTGTCTGTATTCTCGTTCAACTCCGCCTCGCTTCACAAACCTGATTATTCACTTTCCTGTAGAGCTGTAATAGTAGTAGCATCGATTGCAACATCCCTCTGTAATCCACATTACACTTTTCTTTTTCAATATCTTTCCATACATTTATTTCTAATCTATCCCGTGTACTGTCCACGTAATAAGCAGTCTTAAGTTTGACCCTGCCATTAACAGCGACTTCGCCTGGGCCTTATTTATAGTCACAGCAAAGTTGACGTGGGGTAATTAGAGACTTTTAAATGTAAGAGGTTAATAGATGAAATACGTAGTTTATGTGGTATTAAGACCAATTTCCCTCAAGAAAAACCATTGGTGATGGTGCCCTCAATAACATATTTGTTTTTCAAAAACCTTCACTTGAAGTTAAGTGGCATTAAGGAATTTTGGCGGGAAAATGTTTCGCTGAAATATAAACATATTTGGTGCTCCAACATAGAGGTTAGTGAAATGGAATATGTGGACTGATGCTGTGGAGGAGCTTCAGTAGATAGTGGACTGCATAATTCATTTACATCACGTTTTAACGACTTCATCCAAATAACACTAATTTCATATGCCGTGCAGTTTTTTTTGTGCCAGACTTGCACGTTTGCACAGCCTTTAAAAGGAATTTCAGCCCAGAACCTCCCTAACAATAGATCGGAGCTATAAACAACTGCGCCACTTAACATCAAAATTATTCATTAATTTCTTGGGCTCATAGAGGTTGTACAACACAGCGTCTCGATAGAGCTGAAGAATGAAACTCCTGTATAATTTATTTTTCACTGGTCGTACTTGCTTTTTAGATCGTCTGCTTTAAATGTTCACAAACAAAGTTTTCTATTTGGTTAAGTTATCTAATAAATTTAAAAAAAACTTGTATTACTTTTTTTAAGTACTTACGTAATTATTATTCTGACGTGAATACCACATCAATATCTCTACTGGTTAGAAAAGTATCATTGGCTGATAGAAAACAAATTTTATGCCTTTTTTACCCCTTTAGGTGCTGAATTTTGAAAAATCTTAATTTCACACATTAAATATTTGTTTAAGTATCCAAGTTAAGTGAAAATCACGACGATAGCTAGTTAAGTCAAAGCAAAATGGGTCATTCATTAAAAATCTCATATCACTCCTGTACAGTCCTGAGAGTTCAAATTGTGAAAAATCTTAGAACCTTTTTACTGCCATTTACATAATCATCATCCTGAAGCAAAACTAAACTGAATGTCTCGATGGGTTCAATATATATTGAAGATTTATCTAAAATACATTCCAGGTCTTTTCACCTCCTGAGAGACTGAACTTCGAAATACCCTTGTATCACATTTTAGACTACTTAACTGATGTCTCTAGGACGTTAAAAACATGTCTATAGCCCATTGGGTTGAAGATATATTGACCATTAATTAAAAACACATATCATCACTTTTCACCCCTTTTTACCTCCGTAGATGGGGAATCCCAAAAATTCCTTGAAATTACTGTTCAGGTATTTGAGTAAGCATCAATCTTAAATAAAATTCATGTCGCTATATAAAAATCAATGGGATTGATATACATAGATTGTGAATCGAAAATACATTTTACCGTTTTTTTAACCTCTTCGGGTCCGAATTTGAAAAATATATTTTAATGGTATTTGGGATATTTACAAAAGCATCACACTAACCCAAGGAGCACATAGATATTTCGATTTGTTCAATAGGTACGAGGAATAATCAAAAACACATTTCACGTATTTTAATCCCCTTAATAAAAGAATTTTGAAACGTTGAGTCCTGTCATAATTTGCATACATAACCAATTGCAGTAAAAATGATGACGACAGTCAATCGTGTTTCATTGATATAGACAATTCATAAAAAACACATATTGCCCCTTTTTACTGCTTGGAGGTTGAATTTCAAAAAATCTGAAAACTACTTTTTGGGTATTTTCTTTAGCAACATTTTGAAGTGAATACGAATTCTCTGTTCCGAAGGATTCAATAAATATCAAAAGTTAATCGGAAACACATTTAAGGTCTTTTCACCCCCTTAAATGTTGAATTTTTAAAATCCTTAAATGGGCTAATATGCATTTTATTTGTGTCCTAAGTAAAAACCACGATGATAAGCCGTTGGGTTCAAGCTCTATCAGTGTTTGTTGGGAAACACATTTCACCCCTTTTCACCCCCTTAAATGTTGAATTTAAAAAAAATCCCTTGTTAGTGCTCGCCTACGATTTGAAGGGAACTTGCACAAAAAATTTCATGATTCTAGGTCCGGTTGTGTGGGTTGCAGATTGATAAGTCAGTCAGTCAATCAATGTTCTCTTTTATGTAAAGAGATTTATCTAATCCACATGATATTGTTTATATTCCTATACGCCCTGAGAGCTGAACTGGAAGGCAAACATGTCCTGTCACCTGGCAGCTATGCGTGAACTTTGGCAACCATGTTTTCTACATGCAACCATTCTTCAATAATTGTGAACTTGAAAATGCCGTATAAATATAAAGCTGATAGCTTAATGTACTTACGTTGTAAAAACAATTGTAAAATATTAATGTAATATATAAATTAATATATATTTACATTACAAAAATAATACATTGAAGACTATTTTGTCTTCTTACCAATCATACTACCACTAAATTAACTCGCACCTGAGGCTAGACTGCATCAAACAAATTTTAGTTAAGTCCTATGTTTGTCAACGTTTGTAACATTCCCCTAGCAGGAAAACAGTAACAACGGCCCAACAGGTCCAGTGGCTCTCATCTATTTTGATTGACGCTGAAGAGAAATGGTGTTGGAGCAGTGTTTTGTGTCTGTGATTTTCATATTAAAAAGTGTTATGAATTTGAAATTCTGTATTAAGGGGCATATCGAACTAGATCCCAGTCATACTGTTGGTCAGTGCTACATATGCCATGTAATCTTGGAGTAGCTTGCCAACTGTCCAGGTGTAGAAAACACCCCTTATAAGTGCCTGTGCTCTTATTAAGTATCACTAATTAAAAACCCCACAGTATTACTTAATCCACAAGTATATTTAATCACGTCTGGCTAGAAGCTGCATTAACTTATCTTAGATATTTTTTCCCAACTTTCGTGGTTCATGCTAAGGCTTGTTCATCGCCTTGTACAGTGTTCACACAAAGTTAAATCAAATCTAGCGATTAGTTTAACCAAGTGAAAAAAAAAAATAAATCAGGAATCTCAGGCAAAATTTTTTTGTGTCCTCTGAAAGCTAAAAATGTCACGATTGTCCGTAACCTATCTAATGTGATATGAGTGCTGCTTTTCAGCTATAGTCATGAAAGAGTGCTTGAGTGATTCACCCACAAACGGGTCATTTTCTTAGTCTAGAAATGTTAACGTAGTATTTATGAGTATTGCTACTTTTATGGGATTTAAAGGCAGTTTCAGTATGTGTACTGATAGTTTTATGAGATTTTAAGTAATTTTCTCTGTGCTAGTTTTATGAGATAAAGGTATTACACAGAGCTTCCAAATAAAAAATACATGGCATATTGTGAAGGAACTTGAGGGTAGGACATTCCTGATTTGGCAAACTCCTGAACTGAGCATGTCTACATGAAATGAAGCTGTATGATGTAGAAGCCATGGAATGTAAGGAGCAGTTAAACAGTTGCACTCTGAGAAAACCTGCCAGCTAATGGCAACATCTACCATGTTTCCCACATGAAAATATTGGAGTTAATCAGACTGGGAATTGAACTTGGATCAGTGTGGTGCGAGACAAGTGGTCTGACCACTAACTACCACAGTTCCGGGTGCTTCCAGTCCGTCGTACATTCACTTGAACTAAGGGATAGAACAATATAAACTAAATCAAAGAAACACAAACCAATACACTGCATATTTTGATTCAGAATAAAAAAAGTCTAACACATACAAACATAGATAAACATTTTTAACATTCAATGTAGAAATTATGTTTAGAACAATGGACAGTTTTAAAAAAGATTAAAAATGTGTGCCAATGCTAATTTTAAGATTTTACCTGAGCTAAACGACTTCTAAAATGGGAACAAATATGAATTTATTATTATAATTTTGAAGTTTATGATAAAAGCAATGTTTTATTCTGCTGCTCAGTTAACCACAAAGCAACGTAGGTGTGAGACTGTCTACATGGAGCTCCTGTGAGCTTTCACCTATGCATAAAAACACCACTAGCCAAACTTGACCAGCCTACAGACTGCGTGAGCAAGTTAACAATAGTGTAAAACGTTGACAGAGACTGTGTTAGGATGCAATAGTACTAGTATACACAGTCATCTATCAAGGATTCTACATACATTCCACCTTGGAGAGAGATGAGTGGTGTGTTGACCAAGTCAGTAATCTAAGTGTAAGACTTAAACTATGGATTTTATCAGTTGCTAACATGAACTGTACAGACATTAGTCCACATTTACCACTCCATTTTGCTGCTAAAAATTTATGAGACTGCAGTTACAATTTGAAATTTTCAATGAGTAAATGAGCAAAATATTTATTGGGTCATTGCAGAGGTAGTTTGTTATGAGTTTATAGTGGAACTGAGAAATGAACACTTTTAAACTTCATCTTTTCCAACCCTACAATCTCAGTTAATAAAATAATTCTATAAAGGCAATGGTAAACTGACTACAAAATCATATTTACGCCCTATCAAAGCCAAATGTACAAAATTAAAGAGGATATAGAAGTTCATAAATCAAAGGTACAGGTGGTAATTCCACTGGCAAGACATCTGACATCTCAATTTTTTAAAGTTTAACTATAACTTCTGTTTCTGATTTAATGATATCCATTTGGCCACATGACCAGGGGCGTCATTTAGGGACCTCATGGGGGGGGGGGGGTGCGGCAAATTCTCCCCCCCCCCCTGAATTTAGAATTTTAAGTGTGTAAATAAATTTTTTGTATTTTTAAATTTAAATATTGCTAACTTAAGCACATAATTGGTCACTGTTGCCGGAAAACAAAATCTTGATACCCCCTAGAAAAAACCTGAAATGACACCCTTGCACATGACATAAATTCCCAGAAATATTAAATACATATGAGATAGCTGGAATTCTTTGACTAAATACACAGTTAAAAACTTAAGCAAAAAGAGTTTTGCAGCAGAACTTAAATTTTTTGCCACCACATTGTTCTAAATAGAAGCATACACAGTAGGATATAATTGTGTAGCCCTTAAAAGAAGATGAAAAAAATTATAAAATCGGTACCTAGCTGTATCTGCTGCTCAAGTCTTAATGCTTAAATTTTTTAATTTGTTCGAGGTTTTAGAGGCCCCTTGCCCTTCTGTATCGCGTTAGATACCTGTAACATACTTAAAAACACACACATGATTAGCTGTGCCAGCTTGGCAGACACTTTTATTATAATTAAACATAAAATAACAGCACAAGCGGGAGTGATGTGCGTGATGTGTAGCAAGGTGCAGTGCTTATGAAATGTAGTAGGCTATCTCTACAGCAGCTGCCACCGACCCTATTAGTTAATAAGTGTATATTTTATTCTTATTTGCTAAGAATACAAATGCTTTGCAGGTGTTGTATTAGCAATGCAACATCTAGGGGCTGCCACACATAGCCTGAGACTGTAATGGTATATATTTATCCATCTATGTGAACCTTTTGCTTTGCATGTGTAAAATGTAGTTAATTATTACGAGCATTCTGGCGAGGGCCGTTACGGGCTAGTTCACAGTGTTCCAGGATATCTCTGTGTATAAAGAATTTTATGAAGACAGTTCAGAGGCACAGTTATTAACTAAAATACCGGTACTTAATAATTTTCTGTGAAATTATTTTTTTATAATTACTGCCCGACTCGTGCTTCTGGCAATTTGGCAGTTGCCCTCGTTCAGCTGGGTCAAAATTGAGCTCCCAAAGCACAATTTACTATGTCATATCAGCTCAAGGCTCATAAATAACTTACTTACAGCTAATTAATAACTATTAGCTGTGCAGGCACAAGGGTGAGTCACAGGACAGTGTATTTCGTGTTCCGGACCAAGAATTAAGTTTATAAAATTCTGGGGGCAGGGCCTCTGTGACTGGCTGCTGCAGCAGCTAATCATAGCCTTCACTGGTTCCAAACGGAGATAATTAAGCAAGCCTACGTGCTGGAAGTGACTTGGGTCACTTGTAGTGCTGATTGTCATAAAGGTCGTAGTCCCCAAGGCTAGCAAAATGCTGATTTTGATTTTCTTGTCTAGAGGCATAAAACTGCTGTCCCATTTTATGAGAAACATCTTGTAGCATTTCTTGTTTTAATTTTGCATACAAGTATCTTATGAGAGTGTACCCAGGGGCATCATTTCAGGTTTTTCCAGGGGGGGGGGGGGCAAGATTTTGTTTTCTGACGACAGTGACCTTGTTGCATCTTTTTTATTAACTAAGCATGTATAAATTAGATAGGTACTTTAATAATAAAACTTCAGTTTTATGTCCTTAAGTTAGCATTATTTACATTAAAAATACAAAACATATATTTATACTCAAAAATTCCAAATCCAAGGGGGGGGGGGCATTTGCCTCCCCCCCCCCCCTGTAGCCCCAAATGACGCCCCTGAGTGTACCTAGGTGCATCTGCAGCCATTCTAAAGTGTTTGTCTTGCAATACTTGTAGAAAGTGACTAAGCATTTTTGAGAAATAAACCCATGCTGGGACTGCATAAATTATAATAGGGTACCAAAAAATTGGGTGAATAGGGACGCTGGGGTGAACAGGAACAAAATTTCAATTCAAAAGTTCCAGTACGTGGTTTTAAAACAACATTTTTCCTTAAGGTTAGCAAGTTAATAATTTTGCAAAGAGTAATTGTATTAAAATATAATTTGATTTAATATAAAGGTCTAAGCTTGAAATTTGTGTCAAATTTTGTCCCTATTCGTCCCAGCGTCCCTATTCACCCAATTTTACGGTAGATTATAGTTTTTATTTAAAGTCAATTTTGTGTAAGACCTAATTTACGTGTTTTCATGCCTAAACTATAATATTTCATCATTTATTTTTCCTCAATTTTCTATGCAATGTTTTTGTGCTGTTTTAACATGTAAGAGTAAGAGCACAAACTGGTGGAAACGCGCTGCTTCCTGTGTCTTCTCACTAGCAGCCATATTTAGTCGCCACACCATGGGACTCATCACATGTGCCAATAAGGAGCTCATCAAATCGCCCTGGGGTTCTTAACATGTTGGCCGTCTATTATTAGAATATCAATAGTTATTTGGTTTCACCAGAACCTCTTTTCTCTACTGGCCCAAGGATAAATGCAATGTCTTTCTGTTAACGGCGTGACCTGACAGAGTATGGGCGATTCAGTGTAAATGCTCCTTTCTCTAGGGATAAGTGACATTTACATGTGTGTATAACAATACCATGTTTCATTTCACTCTTAAGCCGCGTCAGCGAGACTGACTTCATCCACTTTGTTGGGGATCCGTCCTGCAACTAAAGGTATTCCTTTTAATTATCATTGAGACACTTCAGGTTAACCCGACTGTGTGCACTTAAGTGCTGTGTTTTGACCAGAACTTCATCCACTGGAGCTGCTGGATCAGCTCCGGTCGTTGGCGAAAGGCCCACGATACAACAATGACTGAGCAGGGCAACTTCAGGTAACAATTGGTACCCATTCTTTTCCATCCTAATTTATCTGGGCGTCATATGGCTTTCCCCACAGTAGGGCGTCCATTCCCCTACGCATACTTGGTTATGTCACCCAACTTAAGGCGTTTGGCAGGCCTATCATGCCATAAGCATCTCTATGCTATTTAAATTAGTAAAAAAAAAGATCACTACGGTATGTTATTATTTTTGTAATTTATTATCTATGACGAGTGGTTCGTTATTACGTTTTGGTTGGAAAAAGTGTGTTCTGGAAAAAAAAAAGTACCTAACATCGCAAATTTTGTAGACCTGCATTTCAGCTTTTTACTGGTGTCTGAGCATGAAGAATGTTATGTTTAAACTGTGCGACGTGTTTATAATGTAGGGCCATGATGTAGGGCATAGAATTAAACATTATATCCAATATATCTATATTTAAAATTTTGATATCGGTTAGATTTTCTAATTGTTATATATCGATAATTATCGAAATATCGACCAGCTCTAGTCCGTACACGCCATCTTTGCTCGAAGCACGCCATGAGGGGATGCGAACGCGGTGCGCACTGAAATAGTGCATAAGCCACGTGGTTTTATTTAATTATTGTTATTTATTTATTTATTATTTATTTATTATTTATTTATTCAATTCCCACAACGTTTGTTTATGCCCTCAAAACCTGCAACACGCCACACATTCATCGCAGAACATTTGTACTAAATTTGGAAGGTTACCAATTCTTCAGTTTCTCATTTTCAATCAACAATGTATGAATGAACCATTATCGTCATAAATAAAAAAAGTACCTATAAAATTTACCAATGTTGCGATTGTATTTCCAGTCCATATTGATTGCTTTGAATTATTCAAATATCCAACCATCAAATGACTGCACAATTTCCACCACAGCAATGCTTTTCTGTTTTTATTTACGTACCACAGGTTGAGTGCATGATGCCATTTGAACACGAAAAAAAAAAAAAAAAAAAAACCCACTGGACTCGGACATCGGAGAGTGCAAGTGAGATGGAACACACAAAAGTTCACATTAGACTGGTATTTTTATGGTAAATTAATGTATTACGCTCTTTAATTGATGTTTTAGGTTGAAAACTCTATATTTAAGCCCTGTTTACACCCCTCCTAACTAAAATTTCCTAAATTTTTTAATTAGTCGGCCATAATGGTACCAACCACATCAAGCGTTTGTTTGGTTACAATTCCCGGCGACATGCTCCATGACCCTTTTAACATCTTTGGAACATGCGCTTTTGATCATTTCAATCGAGTGCTGTCATCGTCAACCGCCAAAAACACAACCAGACGCAAATTTTCGACTCTGAGATCGAGATGACTACTCCTGCACACGTACCTACATCATTGGTGTACCTGTAGGGATTTCCCATCTAATTATTTATTAAATACTACGTTACGAATAGCAAAATATTTAAAATGAAAATGTGGGTTGTAATAATTGCTGATTTTAAAAACATATTTATATTATGATCTTAAGTTTCACTAAATGAGCTAAACATTTTATTTTAAACAGCAACTCAGCATCTAGCAACAGCAAAAGTACTTCCCGTTTCCGGTTTCTGTTACGGCGGCGCGGCGCTGAGAAGTTATTATTCATTGTCGTTATTGGCGTAGTGAAGAGTGTTTGCTAAAATCGTGTTATGTTTACTGTTTAACATAGTTTATAAATACATGTAAGGAGAGAAATGGTTCATTTACAAAGTGTTGAGGTCAGAAACTTCAAGTCTTACAAAGATTCAAACTTTGTAGGACCTCTGAAGAAATTCGCTAGCATTGTTGGGCCGAATGGTTGTGGTATGTAATTATTATTTGTATTTTATTTTTAATCCTTTGGACTGTACAATGTTAGAGTATAGGACACGTCAGATGTAAAACGTTGTCCAATTTTTTGGTGCTTATGTGAATCTTTTTTAAGATGTTATCGAAAATTTAATATGTAAGTTATTGCCTCTTTTCGTTATAACAGACTTTTTCTTGGGTAAGTGGAGAAGACGGGCAGGATGGAGAGGAGGAAGGTAACTATAGACAATCTGTGATGATGAAGGAAATGGGATGGAGTACATTGAATGACAAGGAGAGTTGAAAGACTGGTCAGGATGTACAGAATTGTGAATAGAGAAGGAGGATGGGGAGGGTTACATTGTCACCTAACTAAGGGAGGGTATAGAGGGAGAGGAAGCAACAACCAGAAGATTGAGAGGGTGTGGAGGAGTACGGAGCGGGGCAGGCAGTCTATGCTTGTGAGGTCGGTGAGGGAGTGGAACTATGAAACTTTTGCGAGTTGTGCGTGCTCCCGAAGGTTTACGTACATAAATGATTTTGGTAGAGGAATTTGCCGGGGGGGGGGGGGTAGACTGTCAGGACGGATTACCCAAAAATTGTAGTTAAAATAGAACTTTTAAGTTTTGTGCTTGCGTATGCAGGATTGTTTCTACAAAAAAAAAAAGAACGGGAAAAAAGGGGTGACCAACCTAGGGTAGAGGGTGAGAACAAGATTTTAAAAAAATGTGTGTGCACCTGTAGAGTAGAACAGAGTACCAAAATTCTTTAGTGAGAAAAGAATTTTGGTGAGTTGTGTATATCTGTGAATGTTTCTGCCAAAAAATTTGATTGGGAGGGGAAGATGAGCACCAACCTGTGGTAGAGGGCTACGTAGAAAGGAGTCATCAAAAACTTTTGTAAAAAAAAATTGTGGTGTTTTGTGCGTGCGCTCACAATGGCGTGTGCCATTAGGAGGATGAAATGGAATTGGGGAGGGGGGAGGAGATTCAAATACTGGGTAGAGGGGCAAATGGGGTAACCAAAAATTTAGTTTTAAAAAAAAATATGGTGAGTTTTTGTTAAAATTGGAGTGAAACATTTGTTTTGGTAGAACTCATGAACATTCTTATGTTGCCGTTATTGACAGTAGTTGTATCTTATTTAAGTTGTCTTTACAAATGCAAAATGTTAAATTGTAAACAAGGAAGTTAAAATATGTTTGTGTGTCCTAATTATTAAGTAATTTTTGTCTCCAGATAATATTAATTAAGAGTTTTACACCTGGAAAAGAGAGGGTGATAAAAAAAGTGGAGAGGGTCCAAATTTTGAGATTTGCCTCCAAAGAACCTCTAGATGTGTCCTGTTTTCACTGTGTTTCGTAGCTCTAGAGTTTTGTTGTTTAAAATAAATTTATGCAATTTTGCATGTGAAAAATCTCAAAATAGGCTATATTAATAATTTATGTTCGTTTTGGATACCGCTAATTTCTACTGATGTATCACACATAGTTTTTGTGGCTGTATTGACTATTCATGATAAAAGTTGTAAAAATAAATTTCTTGCCACCTGGGAGATAAGGAATCAGCCATGGCATTTGTTAAAGTATCATCGCAACATTTTCCTGGAGCAATTTCGCGAAACCATGGAAAACCAAAATCAGAATAGTTGGAGCCATGGATTGAAACCAGGCCGTTCCAAATGCAAGTCTAATGTGTTACAGTTGTGCCACCTAGCTTTGTTGTTTTATGACAAACAACCACAGCGTTCACAAAACAGAAAAAAGGAATGTGACATTCACTAGAGACAGTCACGTAATATAAGTTACATTATTGACAAATTAGCTACTTATGTAATGTGTATTTTAAACAATGCTTATAAATATTTTTGCCAATTTATAAATTAATATTTACTGTCATACTATTTATTGTATGTCTGTCTGTAAGTAAGAATGACATATTTAGCACACAATGTACTGTTTTACGATATATATTGTATATAATTCCAAGCTTATACTGCTAAAGTAAATTTAATATGTCAACATGTACTGTAATTTGTAATGTTACAGTTTATGATTTTGTTCTCAAGTTATAATTAAAATCACAGTAAACAGTACCTATATATTTTACTGTGGTTTTTGATGATGTAATTTTTATTTCAGGAAAGTCAAACTTGATGGACGCTATAAGTTTTGTGCTATGTGCTAAAACTACCAGTTTGAGAGTGCGGAGACTGGGTGATTTGATTTATGGTGGTGAAGATTCAGAAGTGGAAAGGTGGGTGTACGAACTGTTGAATATTAATAGACAGGATTTTAAAAATGTAATTACCGTGTATAGGGCCTAAATATTCAAGGAGGAGCCACTCTCATACTGTATTAAAACAAAATATGAAGTATTCCTGATTTTTGTTTAATGTCAGTTATTTCATAGTTTTATCTAAAATTTGCCATTTTCTATCAATGTAAAATTCTGTTTTCCAACATTTTTTCTTTTGCAAATTATTGAATTATATATAGTTAATTACTAAATAATACCTGTGTTATAAAAATATAACCAGGTCTGTGTCAGTAAGGCCTGCTTTAAGAATTTAAAATCTTTCAAAAATTAACATAGGCCTATATGAAAACATGTTGCATTTATTAACGTAAATATGTAACACAAATAACATAGGCCTAGTAATTACACAAGGACCAGTTTCATTGCCAATGCCTGGTTCACATTGTTATTGTTCTGATGCTGCTGTACTGTTAACCATTCTCTTCTCAGCACACCACTGTTTTTTTCACACTGCAGGTGTGCCGACTTACTTATTCAAACACTTAAACACAAAACAGTCTTCCTCTCTGACATGATGGGAGTCTCTCGTTCACCGGGTTGAACTGTTACCCTTCAAGGCCTGGTGTTACCTGGAGCGTTGGCTTCCTACAGTACAGTAACGGAGTGTCAAAGTCAAAATTTGCTCGTTATGCTGCCATGCAAATAGTGAAAATCAACTGACCTACTTAAACAAAATAATTCGCTGTGAACTTATGTCCCATGAGCTATGCAATAAAACATTAAAATACCCACAATGTAATATTTTGAATTAAAAAAATTGCAAAAGTACGGAAAAAAAGTTGCTAATTCAACATTTTTTTTTTTTAAATACAAAGACAGTTTCCGGAATTTTTTCAAATGTTTTACTACGCACCGGTAGTGCATAGTATGTAATTTCATGTACGTAAGTAAATTGGTTTTCGCTATTTGCATGCCAGTAGAATATGCCAATTTAGACTTTGATGCACCGTTATGAGAAAACTACACAAGCTAGAATTGTTTCGTAAGAGGAAACTGCACTCACAAGTATTGTCTACAAAACTAACTTTATTTCATTAAAATATGAAATTATGACTTTATCGCACATGTTACTACAGTACCGAATAAGAATTCCATTATTTGACACATCATAGAAAAGTAGAACAATGTAAACAAAAACATTATGTATCCTTCCATCACCATGTGCTTTCCAGCTGACAACCAAAACATGTCAAAAGTTAAGGTATATTATGGTTGCATTAACATCCAAAGTGTGTTGTGATTTTATTTAGATCTCAGACAGATAAAATATTTTCAATGCTAGCTGCACATTAATCTTACTAGGGTTAGGTGGGCAATGTTATTGAAATTATTTCATAATACAGTAATGGATAGCCTACTCTACAGTTGTTAAGTTAATGTAATCATTCAAAAAAATTAGCGTAATTTATTTTGTGTATTTTCCTAGGTATGATCAAAATTGTAACATTTAATGGCATTACCAAAATTAAACAAACATGTATGGGCCATTTATGTTTTCTACTTGACATCTAAAAAGATTAACTAATAGTAGCTTATTTGGTTACAACAAACTGAAGTTGTGAAAGCTTATGACAGTGCAAGCAAACATATTTAAACTAAAATAATAAATAAAATAATTCATGCAAGCATTATTACAATTATTTTTCATGTTGCCTTCAATTTGGTTCTGCACTATCAGATCATAAAGCCGCATAGGCTTAGTTTAAGTTTCAGGTAGTATCAAAATAACTTACCTTTTGTGTTAGGGCCTACCTTCGAAATATTAGTGTTATCATAGTCATGCGTCTCACAATACAGTGAACCCTCGATAACTCGAACCTCGATGTCCCGGACTTCGGATAACTTGGACAGAATTTCAAAAAACAAAATTAATTTGAATTAAATTATTTTTTGGTCAAAAATCATAAGAAAATTGTGTCTGTCCCTTTTAAAACCATCACGTTTTATTTAAAATGAGTATTAAGCTTTAAACGCTCATCGCTACTTAGCCTTTAATAATCCCACCGTAAAATATGTGGCAAGTTCCGTGTGGTTAAATGTTGCTAGCGAGGCGCGAGAGTGGAGATGCAACTCAGCAGAGACCTCCCTTCTTTATCTTTCCTCCCTCTTCACCGCGCGAGCTATACACGTACGTGCGTATGATGCTGGTGAATTGGACGGTAACTACAGGTCACAATGACACCTAAAGGGAAATTTATTTTGTTCTGGTATGTGCGATAAATTCAAGATTGCAAAACAATTTGTTCCGAACATTAAAAAAAAAAAAATTAACAGCCATTTGGTTTGCATTGCAATGTAGGCAAGGTGGTGAGAGGGTTTTACGGCCCTTTAACGACATCTTACAAGCCGATGAGGATGAAGTGAGATGAAAGAACAACACAACATCCATGCCCGAGCAAGGATTCGAACCCAGGGCCTCTCGCATCGTAAACTGGCACCTAACCCACTACGCAAGAGGCCGGCGCGATATCGAATAAAACCAGGGCTTAATAAATTATAAAAAAAGGGGGCGGGGCAGAAACGGGCATTTGCTCAGGGCCGCACATTCTAGAGGGCCTCGCTTTTGAACATGTTAAATTATTAAAATGAATGGGCTTTTATTGAGTTCCCATTAAAGTTGATGGTATCTGTGAAATTTATTTTAAGTGTAAAGTGTGTGTGAGACTGAGATTTACGTTGCTCCTGGCCTCGTATTCTAACAAAGAGACCCTGATCGTTATTTCCCGATCAAGATGCCAATTCCGAGAAACTTAGAATAACCCCCTTGGAAAAAAACAATTTCTCATAGGAAACGTTTGAAATGGTTGAATGATACATATCTGGAGGAGACGGTAAACAAATAGTACATCAGTACAAGAGAAATTGTGGTGTGATGTGTAGAACTGCAAACTGCAGCTGACAAACTGACTAATCTCATTTCTGTTACATACAGTAATTTAGACACTTGTCCGATACGTAACAATTCATGGTTTTAAATGAATTGTTTTAATATTTTTTGTGCTTTACTTTTGGTTGTTTTTACTTCCATTTAACTCTATTGAACGTGATTAGAGTTTTATTGATTTTTAGTGTGGCAACTTGTGTAAGAATAAAGCTGTAAATTGTTGCATGTTTTATGATTCAGTTTATATGCATAAAATGAAATTTTAAAAATCCGAAGTGTTAAAATGAGTTAACATATTTCTGTACAGTGATACAAAAGGATTGTTAATTACAGCACCGTATCTGCTCTCGTATAAGAGGAAAATTATTTTTGTGTCTTTGGAGGTGAGTGTAATTATCAGGCTAGCAGCTGGCTGCAGACACTGTGACATGTTGATGTTAAGCAATTTTTCACATTAACATCTCGTGAGTTGCATGTGGTCACGTGCGGTGTTTGCATTGCTGTTGAGACTGTACCGGTTGACCTTGACTACTTCCGCTCGCGCTCTACCTCCCTAACTTATCTCCAACAATTAAACTTATCTCACACACACGCACACACATAGACTGTCGGCCAGCCAGACGAGAGGAGGTGAGAACTTTTATGTGGTAGAAGGGTGCCTTGGTGCCAGCTTCTAGCACAGATGAAAATATCAGCCAGAAGTAGCATAAAAAATAAATAAAAAAGAATCTGCCACCCCAAGTTAACATTCTTTTATAGTTCTCCAAGATACAGTTATAATTTCCCCACTACCCCCTCCTGTAAATTGATACGTACAAAACAGTATATACTGCCGCCTCTTTTGCTTGTAGAAAGATAGCGTACTGATTTCCTCACGTTTCTTGTGATTAATGACTGATTATCTCTCCTTCCCGGACGCCCCTCAATAACACGGACAAATCGTAACTCTAACAGTTTCTTCGCCCTTTTTTAGCCCGAGTTATCGAGGGTTCAGTGTACTTTAAAAACTTGTTAACAAATTTATTGTAGACTACATAGCAAAAATTTGTGCTCTCACGACCTAAACATAAATAACTTATCAATAAAAAGCGGAAGTAATAAACAAACATGGGTACCGTAAACCGGGGTTACTTTGTCCATTTGTTGGTTTATTTTGTCCACTGAAAAAATTTAATTTTGTGGTCTTGTGGTGAATAAGTGGATAGTTGGAATCTAGTATTGGAAATAATTTCTTTTGAACACATAGTTAACCTTTAAAACTTTCTTTGCAAAATGACATAAAGACCAAAATATTGGGTGGGACAAAGTTACCCCCACAAGGTCAAAGTAACCCCGGTTTACGGTATGCCTAATTGCCCAGATCAGCTTCAAATAATTTTGCGGATTAACACATTATTAAACAAGTACACTTTTAATAACCGGGAAATATATAGGCGTAGGTCTTATGGCGTTTTATTTTGGTAATATGTAGGCCTAAATTTTTGCAGCTGACAGGCACAAAATCTCACGTGGACTTGAAATTAACAAATTGCTTGCTAAAAAAAACGTAACTTTTCCATACGAAAAGAATTTATTGAGTCGGTGCCTCGAAAAAGCATGTTTACATATGACTACAACAAGAACCGTATGTGTTTACCCACAAATATTGTTAAAATAAATGTTAGGTAACATTTATTTTATTTTATGTAGCACTTTTCTCTGGACGGATTACCTACTTCTTATTTAGCGACTGTTATTGTAGACATGACAGCAGAAGATCCTGCCTTCCAAAACACGTCTTAATATACAATTGTCGGTGGCTATTACAAGATGGGTACTTTTTAATCCCTGCATTGCAATATATTACAATTACATATACGCACAAAAATTAAAATAACACCTTACAAGAATCTCAAACGCATACTAATACATGTGAAGCTCAAACACTCGCAATGCAAATGCAAGACGCTGTAGTGCTTATAGACTACAGTGTTTATGTTTACCTTTTCATAATTTCCAATGTTGTTGTTTTTCATTATATATTTATTTAATTTTAAGCCCTTGCCCATATTTACATTTCTTTTGTTTATTTGTTGAAAGTCATAAGGTTAAGCATTATGTTTTGTTTACATTTAAATAATTATTTATTATTTTAACTAAGCAGCCTGCATAATGTATAGTTTATTTTTATTTTTGAATTTTTTTTGACAAAATCAATTTATTTATTATTATCTTTCATTTTGTTTACAATTTCAAATAATTTGGTTTGTAGCTATAAATATTATGAATTCGCCCTAATAGAACATTTTTTTGAATGAATAATTTTTGCAACAGAGAGAATGTAATGCATTACTAATGTGATTGGAAGCAAAAGTCTATGTCTGAAGATTGCAAATATTTTATGAATGTATTATGTGCAGCTTATTAAATTATATACAGTATATTGAAATGTGTGTTGAAGTATCTCTAGGTGACAGCGAAGGTTACA
>PNEQ01040667.1:0-16086 GCA_003012365.1 Medauroidea extradentata | reverse complement strand
CTTTTCACCAACTGCAGGATTCAATGTTAACTTTTAGACTGCAATTGTCATTTGAGTCAACCAGAAGTGGAACGGAAGGCAAAAGAAACCCTGAGATTAAGAAAACTGCTCTTGGAGCTAGTTGGGCTACTGTGTAATGTCACAACAACGCAAATGGCCGCTCTTTGTTTTGGTTGCCGGACGTCATAATATCCCATTGGCAATTACAGGCTGGGTTTTATAATCCCCACATTGCAATATATTAAATATACGCACAGAATACTAAAATACCACCTTACAAGAATCTCAAACACACACAAACGTGGTAACTTTTCACACTCGCAAATGGACGTGCTTTGTTTTGGTTACAGGTCGACAGATAATGGTGCGGGTGTTTGTAAATTAGTTATAAAATCACGCGAATTGAATAGAATAAAATAGTAACTGACTAATGCTGGATACGAAGCCATGTTGTTATATTACGTTTCCTCCAAAATGCTTACTTATTTTTCACGTATTATACACAATACTTCCAATGTCGGCGATGAAAGTTAACCTATTTGTTGATCAGGGCTTCCACTACTGCTTTATACGGTCACGTCCTGTTGTTTTAAATGATTGTCATGTGTCTGGCACGTGTTAAAAATATTGATAGCATCGGCTGTGAAAACATGGAATTCTTACATGGGATGGACTGTAGATGGAATGTCTTTGTACAAGAAGTGTAGCCTGTACATTCATTGACACTTTTTTCTACCACAAGTACACTAAAACAATCAATGGGTTACCATTCAGTCACACTTGACATGTCACATCTTACAAATGTAGCGCAATCCTACATTATAGCTCAGCGTACTGTAGTTTTTTTGTTTGTATGGACATGTCTAATTCGTATGGATGTTGATCAATCTGTTTGTGTAACATTTTATTTGATCATTTTTGACATTGCAGTGGCTCTGTGAGTGCATTGTTTACTGGGGATGACTTCCAGGATAGAAAGTTCACTCGCTCAGTTAGAGGAGCAGCAGCAAGCTACAAGATAGATGATCAGGTACTGTCTGCCTGTTCTTGCATATTTTAAGTTTGGCAGTTCTCATTCTCCACCTCCTCCTCTTTCGTTTTGTTGCATTTCCTCTCAATATGTGTGTGCTGGCAGTGGTTACTTAAGTATTGAAACAGTTATTATAGGCATTACATTTGAAAAAAAAAATCACAAATAATAGCTTACCTTTTACCATTAAGTGCACAAAGTCTTATTGTAGTACAGAGGGTAACTCTCCCTGTAGCCAAAGTAAAATGCACAAATTGGATTCCTGAACTTATGGTTGATAAACACAATCACAAAAACTTGGTGTAAAATAAATTTTCTCAAGGATTATTTAAACTCTAATGAACTTTGTAAAAATCTTGTCTAATAACTTGAATTACATAAGAGTTCTTTATGTAAGGTACTGTACAGGTGCGATGCTTTTCAGTGCTTATTGTGAAAATATAGGTAATTCGGGATAAAGTGAGCACTAAAAATTTCACCTTTGAAAAATATCACTAGCCGTTACTGCATATTTTATATTTCAACATTAACTATAGTTGCCTTACTGCTTGTATGGTTGGCAGCAAAATTACGCAATATAGTTTCTTGTGTTTTCCCATAAAAATTCAACAATAGAGAAACAAACTCAATAGAAGTTGACAAAATTGTATTTAAAGTAATTAATAAACCCTTTTTTTTAGTAAATTACATTGATTTATACAGACTATACAATTTATTTTATACATCAAGTGACTTGTCCAGAGAGGTTAGGCATGTCCCGTCGTTAGCCTTTACCGCGGAAAAATACGATTTATCTGAAAATAGAACTTAATCTGGGCTTTTTTGACTGCTCACTTTATCCCGAACCGCCTATAATAGTATTTCAATGCTGAAAAGGACTCATTTTCAATATGTAAAACAATGAAATCTGTTTAATATTTTCTGAGGATTTGCTCAGAGTGATTTAGCTTCGCATTACGTGCCTTAAAATAGCCAGTCATGAAGTAGGCTTCTCAAAGATTATTAATTTAAATTTTGTAATAAAAATTGGTATGTGTTTCAAATCACATAAAACTTAACATACTCTAGAAGAAGTTTTTCTTCTCCACAAAGATATAAATAAGTACTGAATAGCTCAAGCATAATTTCCAACCAAACTTTGTCATATAATTAGCTTAATATAAGTCTGTGTCTTTTGAATGATTTGATGAAGAGGTATGCTTTTCTGTGAAAAATTGTCTTTTCACCTCTTTAAAATGGCAACAACAATGCAACAATGTCACTCATGCAATGACATCTTCTCCATTTCTCAGCCAAGATATCATACACATGTCTGCGCATCACCTGATTCTGACAGTCAAAGGATGTTGAAGCTGTCAACGGCATGGAGGCACCACTGGCACAGATACTCTCATGTCTGATGTCATTACCTCACATCCTGTACTAAACTTATGGTAGTGAATGTTTGTAAAGATGTCATGTTGTGCGTTAACTTTTATTTCAGATGGTGTCGTACACAGAGTATCTGCAAGCATTGAGAGACATCGGGATTGACAGTAAAAGGCAAAATTTTTTAGTATTTCAAGGAAACATAAACTCAGTGGCTTTGAAGAGTCCAAAAGAGCTAACCATGCTATTTGAAGAGCTGTCTGGGTGAGCTACGTTTGTCCATTTTTGAAAATCACTTGTCGGAGTCTCATTACGCACTGACACAGCAACTTGCTAGTTTTGCATTATTTTCTGGTAGCAGACTAGACTCCAAACTGCTGTGGGCTTGTTACATCTCTTCTACAATGCAGTGACTTGCTGTAGAAATTGTTTCTATCCTAAATATAAATGTCCCATGTTAGATTGTCCAACCTTACACAAAGCCATCACACATGTACATGACATCACACTGAAGCTTGTGGCCAGTATGTGCATTGGTATGTAGAACTCAGTGGAGTCTGGTCTGTCACCAAATAATAACGCAGATTTTGCATACCTATTGTAACAAGAACAGAATCATATTTTTATGTTTACATTTGACAAGTTTTGGCGTAGAATTACGTAGTATTATTATTAATGTGTTATTTTCTGATGTAAATATTTATATTTGTTTAGTTTTTTTAAATATTAATCTAGTTAATTTCAGAAAGTACAGTACATAGTTAATATTTAGGTTTGGTATTGAAAGCACCTCATTCTTTTTCTTTCTCTTAATTGTATTTATCTCTTAAAATGTATTTATTTATTGTGATTTTTATTTCAGTTATGTTTATTATTTATTAAAATATTTTCTGATTTGTAATTTTGGTTTTAAAGTTAATGTGTTCTATTTTTATTTGACCGTTCCTCTTTGCCTGAGTCGTTAGAAGAAGGAGAGAATGGCAGTAACCTCGAAATGAACGAGCTGTGTTATATTATGCCTTCTTATATTCAATGATTGATGCTTCATCGTAAGTCTAGGCTAGTAGTTTTCACCACTATTCAAAAGTATTCTTTATAGGAAAGCCAGAAACTTATGATAAGAGGTCTGAGCTTTGGTCATTTTAGTTATGCTTAAAAAACGCTCTAATGCAAAGCAATTTTAGCGATCAGACCAACCAGGTTGTTGAACGAGCGCTGTTGCCTACAAGCTACAATGGCTGCCGCGCATATTTAATTATTATTTTACCATTGTCTCTCAAACTTTTAATTCAGTTTTCATTGCAATTTTTTAAAACATTTTCATGAGAATTTCCTGAATTTCGTTGGTGGAGCGGGCGGGAGAGAGCCGGAAATATTGACGCTAGATGGTGTTCATCACTTCTCATGTTTTGAAAGTGCGCAGGGCGGCCTAACTCACCATGTGCACGCTCGCTGAGCGTTCCACTGGAGGTTTTTAAAATTTTGTTTTCACCAATTTGTTCTTTCATGGCTGTGGCTTACCTTTTAACAGTAAATGTGTTTCGTTATTGCTTTGAGCTAACTGACTTTTTATAATTACCTTAAATTCTGACGAAACACGCTCGAGGATTAAACTGTTTCGGGGGTATGGTGGGGGGTGACAAAAATATGAAGTCTGATTTAACAAAACATCGATTTAGAGTAAACATTTTCGGCTCCCATGGCATTTCGTTAAACCAAAGTTCTACTGTAGAGCATTTCATGACCTCTCCCTTAATGTCGCTCGACGTGCCTGGCCAATAAAACAGCTGCCTGGCTTTAGCGTGAGATTTTGCCATTCCCCCATGACCTTCATATACCACCTTGAGTACATATTGTTTGAGTGGTTTGGGGACTACAATTTTATGCCCAAAAAAGACTAGTCCATCTTAGGCATATAGGTTATCTTTGAGTTTGTATAGTGGTTTACACTTCTCTGGTACTTTACTATAACGTGGCCAACCCTTAGAGTACATGTCAGACACCACTTTTAGTATAGCGTCTCATTCAGTTTCTTTTCTAAACTGTGCTTGTTTCACCTCTGATATAGGCAGATGTGCACTAATCAAGTGAACCAATTAGAGCATTTCGGCATCCCTGCTTGTCTTTTTAAGACAGGAACTGGACAACATGTCAGTGAAGTGTAGGTGTTTACTGGTTATGTAGTCAACATTCAGTGCGTACTTAATGGAGCAGTTCTGTCAAAAATCAATTTGGTCGTAATATATAAAGATCGTATTTTAAAATCTTGTGGTTTTTACTGCAATGTTCTACGAGTTTTCGTTCTCAAACAGCAAACGGAAAACAATGCGCGCAGCATGAGTGGTGACGTCATAACAAGTAGTGGCCGGGCCAAGCCAGCTATGCTTCATGTATGTTTAGTATTACACGCGCGGCTGTGAACACCTGTTTAGTGTTATCTTTGCTTGCCGTTGTCTTGTGTCTGTTAAACCATGCTTCATTCTGTAACCGATGTACGTACGTAAAAATAAGTATGCCAGATCAGTTTTGTGTTTGTGGTTGCAATTCCGTTCAATGAAAATGTGACAATAATAAGCAATTATCTTTCCACTATTTTCCTAATCGTGACAAATCTCCTAAACGTTTTAAAGCTTGGGAACAGAGAATAAAAAGACAACATTTTAAACCTACCAAAATTGAGTCTTGTGTGCTCCAAACACTTCTCTGAAAATGCTTTTGATCCTTCATGTTTACTTAAACAACACTATTGCCAATCACCAAATTCAAATGGAATCTAAAACAAACTGCAATCCTTTCATTACTGCTAAGAGGTGACACCGTAGAAAGTGATGAAAACTGTAGCTCTTGCTCTTCAACAATGTCAGTCTATGTTAGAAAGAAGAGAGTTAATGAATGTATTGCTAGCACTAGGGAAGATATGTTACTTGAAAGTAGTGCAAAAGGATCTGCCACTTGTAGCTTACCTGTACACCCATTCAAACAATATATTCAGTGTGAATTAGGTACAGAAGTGTTGTGCTTTTTGAGCAATGACAGTTCTGAAGATGAGATGGATCTAGAACAATTGTATACTCAATCATCAAGTGAAGAACACGAGACCAGTGACGAACGTGATCTACCAACAATGGAATCCGAAACTACACCCAAAGTGTTTTTTGTATTTTGGCTATGCCTGAGCATACTTTTTCATTTTTTAGTGTATGCCAATCTCCAGTTAAATGTGGTATGAAAACTCAATATGCTACATCACTTAAAGTTGTGGCATGCTGTCAAAGTAATCATAATTTTTAGTAGTAATCAGAACCTCGCAAACAAAAATGCCGCATTGGAGCTGTACCAGTTAGTACAGCTTTATATTTGTCGGGTATTGGTTTTGATGTATATAAAACATTCTGTAGAACTCTGAATTTACAGTTTATGGGAAAAACTAGGTTTTACGGTGTAGTAAAACAATTTATTGAACCGTCTATTCGGTACTGTTATTTCAAACACAAGCAGTAGATATTAGAAACTGTGCAAGTTGATGTGTGGATATCTGGTGATGGGCAGTGTGATTCACCTGGTTTTTGTGCAAAATTTCTAACGTACAGCATCATGGACATAAAAACAAGCATAATTTTAGACTTTTTGGTTCTGCCAAAAGGTATGGTGATGGTGGTTGGCAATTTGGAAATATCAGCTTGTAAACAGCTGCTGACTGGGTTATCTAAAGTTATTAATATTTCATTATTTTTATTGGACTGGCATAAAGGTATTTGGACAGTACTAAGAGAAGAATTTCAAAACATACATCAGTTTGATGTATGGCACATAGCAAAAATTTTCAGTAATACAAGTAAAATTAAAATTTTTTAGTAACCCCCTCAGCATAAAAAAACACTAAAAAGTAAAAATAAAAAATATAATTTCTCTCGTGGCCTTATAATTTCATTACAAGTACCTATTAATATTTTGATGATGAGCGTCGTCAAGTCAGGGGACCGCTGTGTGAAGGACTATAATTAGTTATACATAGGTAGAAAAAGTAGAAAATATCTACTAGTTTCAAATTGTAGGTATGAACTTAGTTTTGTACATCAATCTTACAAGGTCTACTAAGTTATGCAGCTATTCAATATTGTACCAATTAAATAAGAGGCATTCACTTGATAGCAGTGCGCGATGCGCGGTATTTGGCAAGGGGGGTGGGGGCGTCACAATATTGCGACCCAAACTGGCAGACATCTCAGGGCTGATGTCATTGACGGTTGTGTCTAATTTGCAAATTTTTGAGAGTAAATTAATCAAGACTGAAAACTAAATGATTGGATATTGTTGTTTTGTTACATGCCAACGTTGCTTACATGGAGTAAGTCATTGTATAGTCCATATTTTTATAATTATCAATATTCTTTTTATTTATATACTTTTTTATTTCATTCAATTAGTGGTTCCCCGACGTGACGGCGCTCATCAAAATATTAAAAGGTACTTTTAATGAAGTTAGAAGGCCACGAGAGAAATTTAGTTTTTTTACTTTTTAGGGTTTTTTATGTTGGAGTTATTCAAAATTTTTAATTTTACTTTTATTTCATTCTTTTTAGTTTACTCGCATACACTAAATATTATTAAAGGTTTTAGTAGTACAGCAATGCACATGTTGAGTTACAATATGAATTTATTTATTATTTGTACTTCTTTTGTTTTCTTTAATATTTTGTTTGTAAATAAGTTATTGGTGCACATTGATTACAAACAAAAAAATTTGTTTGGTTAGATTATAATAGTAATTCCTTTATGTTTTGGTAATTCTTTCTCAAAATGAAGCCAAAAGGCACAAATTAATGCAGCCTGAAGATTACACTCCTTAAATAAATCAGATTTTGCTATCTGAAGCTACTCGAAAGGCTGAACTGCGCAGTCAAGACAGTCCACAAGGCAGACAGCGTTGTTTGGAGAGGTATTCGTTGACTATGACTTTGCAGAGATTTAAAGAAAGTTATGTAGAACGTAGTTTACGTCAAACAATAAATGCTAGGAATACAAGTATTTCACGATCTAATGAAACACTAGAGCAACGCTCCCGGATGTAGGATGCTTATGACGACCTGATATCAGACTCCTGCGGCAATCCTATGGGATGCAGGGGTCACAGGTGTCTAGCAGGTGGTTGGGTTTGTCAACAATGGAAGATATGGCGAGTGAAGAAAAGAAAAATATGATATGGCTGAGTGGTTTATTGGCATACGCCAACAATGAAAACTGTAACACCATGTGCCTGAAAAGCCTGAAGCGCGTGTAGGAAGTAACCGAAAAGCACTAGCTTCCGTGGGGAGAGTCGTTGATGCAGGTGACAACGCCTCAGAAAGCAGCTCTTGGTCGGCGAAGCTGGACAGCTGTCGTAGAAGGCTTTCACGGTCGTGATGGGCACTTCTGGAAGGGATCCGGCGGTCGCTGGTCTTCCGGGCCTGGAGCTGTAGCTGGTAGGAGTGATGAGGGTAGAGAAATCTACCATAGCCGAACCTTTCAGTGGTAGCGAGTGACGAACACTGCTAACTGCAACTCAACTGAGTGGCACGTAAGATGTGACTGACTTCGGTGGCTCGTGCTCCCTCTTTTATACTCTTCTCAGGGCGGTCTGTGATGATTGGCCGGCCGCTCGCATAATGAGAGATGGCGCGAACGTGATGTGGTGGTCCTTCCCTCTCCTGTTGTCTCCTGTGCTGCGGGTGGCGTGCTCTACAGGCGGCAAGACATCTCGTAGGGAAAATACGTTAAAATATCCTTGCCCAGGGTTTTTGTGAACGAAGGCTAACTAGGTTAGGTAGGCTTTATATAAAATACTTGGTGTCAAGTTAGAGTGCACTGACGTGTGCAGAGTAATAAGGGTCGAAAGGATAAACATTAGGTGCGGAATTATGGAACGGGCAGGATGAGGCGGCGGCTTCACAGCTCAAGACGCTGCGAGCATGCGTCAATTTAAAAGGGTTCATTTTTGGTTTTTTTAAAACAATTTCCACATATCAAAATGGTACATTTATCACTTTACAATGAAGAGAAACAGAGTCAAGTTAAATTTGATACAGTGTTTCTTCTTTGAGTATAATTTTCTGATGTTAATCAAAATATTCAAAATTACCTTCCGAATTATTTTTGAAACCAGCATAGTTATTGCTGATGTTTGGAAACTTTGCGAAATTTTTGAAACAGTGCAGGCTGCAATTACTTTCCTGATGTTTTTTCCAAGTGTATTCCTTCCATTCACCCAGTAAACAAACTGTTTGTAAGCAACATTCCTCCACATGCAGTTAGTCTGAGCCAACAAGCTATATAGTTAACATAGAGGGGTGGAAACGCTTCCAAAGTGAAGCCCCATTGAACGGCTGTTTTGACCCAAGAAAACATGGCGAACAGCAGTGTGGCCAACATTATGTTGAAAATCTGTAATTTGTTCGTATAAAATCAGTTACTTTATAGCTCCACTATGTTCCCGCTAAACACAGGAAAAAATGCCAATAATAATTGTAATATATTATATTGTAATAATGTTTAAATTAGCATAATCGCTCTCGTCTCTCGACCGGATATAAGAGTCCGCCATTTTATCTTGGGTCAAAACACCACGTTCAATTGGGCTTCACCTCAGAGCCTTGGAGATTGCTGTTTCCGCCCATCTATGTTTACTATGTAGCTCGTTGGTCTGAGCTCTCAGTTTACAAATAAGGCTTTGATCCCTACTATGTACTCATTATCATGTAGTGTCTGACTGTTTAAGAGTATCTATATTTAGAGTGTCTGCTTCAATTCTACTACGTACATATTATAATACAGTCGACACTACCTTTGATATTGTTGATTACGTCACTTTCCGTACAACACATGCATTCAGTATCACTTGACATCATGACACAGTCATGTTTACATGCTTCATGCACAAGACCCAAGTTGCCTACATAGGTTACTCATATTAAGGAAAATGTGTTAAAAATTTTTTTTTAATTTGGTCACTACGCCATGTTAGCGCTGCCCACACGTGCTTAGTGCGGCCAACGTGCACAATGCTCAGCTCTGTTCATCAGCATTCAGCGCGGTCGGTTGTGTTTACGCGAGAGAGCTGCCTACCTAGTTTAACTGATCGTCGTCTTTCTGTTAACTTAATTCATTCTCAAACCCATTTAATTGTCCCTTCCTCACACATGCCATCGCTCTGTCAGCAGTGATTTCTGCTGTTTCAATCTGTGTTTAAATTTAATATTTAGCAGCCAGCTTAGGCAATTGGTTTGCCACCCACTTGGTTCGCAGGTTACCTCAACTTTGCAATGTTTCCAGACGTCGTAGGTAGTAGACTCGTGTACAGTCGCGCCCCTGAGCGAGGGAAGTGTAGAACGGTTCATGTGAGTTTATATCTTAATTTCTGTATGAAAACGTGACAGAGTAAAGGCCTGAAATGTCTCTTTATTTCCACAAGTGTGTATGCGAGTGTGTGAGGCATGTGCCTGGACAGGGAGCAGAAGAGGGTAAGCATCGACACCGTCCTGAGGTACATCCATAAGGGCCATTAACGCCCAGATATCCATGCTCCCGAGTCAGTCGGGCAAGTAGCTGAATGGTGCCCGCCACCAGTATTTTCCATATTATCTTCTACCTCATGACAGCTTGGTGTCAGTAGCTTATAACATTTTTAAGTTTTCGCACACGAAAGAGATTCGGCTTGAAACTGTTTTTTTTTAGTATATTTGAAACCGTCGTAGCTATGGAAAAAGTACGTGGAGACTTTTGAGCCATATGCACAACCACACTTATAGCAGCATACGTATGATTCCACGCATGTACGTTAAGTTTTAGAGATTGGATTCACAACAATATTTAATCTGGACATGTGCGGAAAAAATTTAGGTCATAACAAAATGGCGGTAATAGATTTTTGTAATTTATTTTTATTTTTCGAAGCAAATTAAATAGTTTTTGACCACAAGATAAATGATTTCTCAATATAAATAAATATTTAATTGAGTCTTATGTTTGCACATGCTGCATTCCCTATAACCACTTAGTGTACGTACCAAGTAGAAAGTTTATAAACTCTATTACGTACGTACTCACGCACGATACGCAAGGATGTGAATGCTAGCATGCACACTTGGTGTTTCTACTTACACATATGTGTGCACGTACGGTAAGTGGTGGTTGTGAATCCAGCTTTATGGTTTATAACATAATGGTATCGCCAACCATTTACATCCCATGCATTTGTTTTATGCACCGCACACTTTTTGAGATATGAAATTAAATGTAGACATTTCTTCAAGTTTGTGTGACCTAACTTTTAACTACTAACATTGTTTTTAATGGAAAAATATGATTTGATTAACAGATATTATGCATAATGAACACTTTCTAGGAACATAACCTGTTTAGAGAGTTGTTAAATGTGGTCTGTAAAATGTTTGATAAAATTACTCCTTTCACCACATGGAGGGTTACGGTGGCCGAATGGTCTGACCATTCGCCTCTCACCAAGACGATCTGGGTTGATTCCCGGCGGGGTCGGTCCCCGAATTTTCGCATGTGGGAATCATGCCGGATGATGCTGTTGGTCGGCTGGTTTTCTCTGGGATCTCCTGTTTCCCCCTCCCCTTCATTCCTGTGCCGCTCCACACCTCATACCCCTCACCAGGGCTAAAGAACTCAATGTTAAGTGCTGACCAAAATCTCTCACTCACTTTCACTACATGTGTGTTATTAGGTCCTGTGACTTCAAGGATCAATATGACAAGTATTTTGATGAGATGACTGCTGCTAAGAATGCTATGCTAATAGCAATAAATGAGAAGAAGGTCATCATGAAGCAATACAAGGCTGTAGAGAAGCAGGTGGCAGAAATAAAGCAGTACAAAAAGATGGAAAAGGAACTGGTATGATATACAGCACAAAAGTACTATTGGCAAATCTGTTCTTCAAAAAGTTGTGCAGTAATGACTTAACTGGTCTGGTTAGTCAAAATTTGAAACAGCCCCATAATATTGTACTACCTGTGTTGATGGACTGATTTAAAGTTACAATTTTCCTGTACCCATAAAACATGGTTTTAAAACAACAGTTGTTGTGAGTGGTGTGTTTAAGGGGACAAAAAATAGGACAGAAAAACATTATTAGTTAATTACATCTCATAAAGTTCCCCTTATGAGGGCACCTCCCTCTAACTCTCGAGTTTTAGAAACATTGGAGTGTGAAAATATGCTGTCATGTGGGACTATGGCTGCAGAATCACAGTAGGGTCACCTTGTAGTTGTCTGGTTAAAGAAAAAATGACATAGCTAGGCTAACTCTTAATAGGCAGTTCAAGATAAAGTGAACATTTCTGAAAGACTTGCTTAGTTCCTATTTTCAGCCAGTTTGTATCTTTGTCCTACATTTTAATACAAATGTTGTCACACGTTTTAATTAGCATAGGTTTGTACATTCCAATTCTCAAAAAAAAAAAAATGTTATCTACAATATTTACTTGTTAAATACACTATTGATCAATAACAGTTGTCAATGATATGTTTTCACAAATACCTACAAAATAACTTCTGTATATGTTAAGTTTCTGTAGTCAGATCTTTAATATGTGCACTACACTCCCCCTATTTTCCCTTCCGAATTGTTTGTACATTGTTTGTCGATAAAATGCCAACAATTTTGGTAGCAAAACGTCTGTTTTGAAGTTTAGATTGCCACAATGTAGGCATAATATTGTAATAGTGACAGACATTGGCAAATGTGTAGAAATAACGTGCAAACAATATTTCAACAAAATCTTTCATGTGAAGTAGGCTTTTGCATGTAGTCAGTCTGACATAGTCTCGAATACAATAAATTGATGTACAGACGCCTACCCTTTTTAGCATTTTTCGCCACCCTCACTGTTTGCCCCAGCACCTAAGCTAGAATCTAACTTGTTTGTTAACATTCAGCATTGACATTTTCACAGGCAGTAGGTGTGCCACCCTACTGTGCGAGAACTCTTCTTTCACCCTCTCGGCAATGTATAGTACTTGTTCGCAGTTTTGTAACCCAAATCCGATTGACTTCTGTTTTGTGTTTATTTTATTTATTTTCTCTCTTAGATTTTTTTGTACAATAACAATCATAGTTATGTCTGTTGTGAGGTCAGTGTTTAAGTGTATGTAATGGAAATCATCACTACCTTCATCGTATCGCTAGGGAATTTTTCGTTTTGGCGTTGACTCTGCAGATAGCAATGCCCGTCAAGGCGTAGTCAGTTGTCATCTTCGTGCCTACGCGAAGTGAAGTGTGAAGTGTCTGGGAGACATGCCGACGTTAGTAAATGTGGCTATGCTTATAATTTTCTGTGCAAATTTCTGATCTGTGTGATAGTCCATGTGCAGGTAGCAGTGCGGTTGGAGATGCAGCTGTTCCAGCTCTACCACTGTGAGAAAGCAATCAGCTCAATGGCTGAGGATATGGATAAATACTTGGCAGAACTAAGTGCTCTTGAAAAGAAAACTAAGGAAGCAGAAGAAACTCTGAAAAATATGAAAAAGATGAATGGCGTAGCTAGCAGAGAACTGGCACAGCTTGAGCAAGATGTCCGTGAAATGGTTAGTTAGCTATGCAGTCAGTACTGAGTGTGCAAGTCTTGCAATTCATCTCCAGTCTATTATTTTCATTATTTTCAAAATGAGTAGTAAATTTTTAAGAAATGTGATGTTTTCTTTGGTATCAGAAACATCTTATTTTTAAATTCAGTAGCTAACATCCTACCAATCTATATTGGCAGGATTTTTTCTTCCATTAGCTTACACTATGTTGTACTGCAATATAAAACTTATAATTTTTTTACTATAAATTTTTTTACTCTTGGCTTCTTATTGACCTACGAATCTGACAGTTTGAAAATAGTTGTGTGACTGCTTTGTATCATTTCTGCCACTGCCTTTCTGCCTTCGAGCAAAAGAATGTTTGTAAATTATTGTGTTAAGTTTTACTCTCTGTCTGATGTTGAATTAATTTTTGCCATAATGTCTGCATGAAAGATGATCAAGTACATGTTATACATTGCATAAGTATGTAGTATTCTTTTGAAGCTAAATTAAATGCTCCAGGTTTGTTTCCTCATTTCTTAGTGTTGATATATGTACTCACAGACATGAAAACTTGTTGTTATAACTACTGTATTTAACTTTTCCTGACAAATCACTCTGAGAATACAGAGCTGGATGTACTGTAAGATTCTGCCTTTGTACCTATATTAATTATACTGGTAACATACAAAGTTTTTCTTTGTCTCAACAGTTTTCCAGAAAGAAACAGGCAGTATTTTGAAGCTATGCTGTGACAAAATTTTCTTGCAGGAGGTGGATGTTAACAAGAAGCGTCTGAGATGTGTGAAGACGAAAGAACAAGTGAACCACATGACAAGGAAGTTGGAGTGCGCTCGAAAATCGCTGGTTCAAGCACAGAAGGCAGAGGTGGCCCAATCCAGAGTCATAGAGGAGTATAAGAATGAGTTGGCAGAATTGGAGAGGCAATGGCAGGATTATGAACGGCAGATGGCAGAGGAACATGTTGGCCATGACATAAGCCTAAGAGATTCTCAGGTATTTTATTTTTGTATTTATTAATTAAGAATTTTTGTGTACCCTCGAACAACTTAATAGACTTGGTAGAGATTCACAGAGAAAAATGGAACGGAATTGACCAGGGTCAGTATTAAGGAACAATCTCAACATCCACTTGCAGTAAGTGTGGAAAATCTGGGAAACCAAATCAGAATGGCTGGGCACCAAATCAATCCCGGGCCTTCACCTTGCATAGTCAGAGGTTAGTAGCATTGTTGGAGCTGTTTTGTAAAGCTGTTATCATTGTTGAGTGTAGGTAGAGAATTAATTTTAATATTTGTGGGCTTACATAAAAAGTTTGCACCAAACAAATGCAGTATTTTTCACGTTCATTTTACACTAAGAAATGTTCAGTAAGTAACCATTGTTAAAAAGCAGTGGTTAATATTTATAAGAATGGCGGGAAATAGGCCGCTAGGCTAACAAAGTAATATAACAGACAGGGCCCTGCCACCTACTTGCAATAGCTCCGAACTCAGACGATGGGAACTAGCTCAACAATATATCACTAAATACAGGCAACCACTAGGTCTCAATATAAGATAACATCTCCAGTCATTCATCTTCCCACAACCACTGTACCCGTACATCATTATCTATCCTCTTCTACTTGACGCTTTTGAATCTCCCGCCTCATATCAGTTCAACCATTGGCTGCTGGGTGCATCAGCATCTGTGCATCGGCAACCACACCGCACTCAGCCATGTCTCTTCGCCTGAGGAAGCTGCTCTAAGCAGCGAAACGTTGTGATACGTGCTTCCGCGATTATGTGTCATCCTATTTGTGTGCGTATGTCAAGTATTATGATGTGAGTACTTGTGCTTCTGTCTTTTGTACATACAGACAGAAGTACAAGTACTTACAGTTGATACTTGTAAATAGGTACATACACACTAAGAGACGACACATTTTTGCGCGGAAGCGCGGTCGCAACGTTTCGCCAGTATTAAACTGGCTTCCTCAGGCGGTAAGACATGGCACACTGCAATCCAGCAGCAGTGTGTACTCTGTTACCTGTAAGCCTAGTGGCTGGAAGGCGAACTAAGCACTGCAGGAATTTCAAACATGGGGCAGTAATGTAGGTCTGGGTGTGATGGCTTGCAGTGAATAAATAGGGGGGAGGAAAAGTGAGTTATCTGATATTGAGGCCTGGATGTTGTCTTGATTTTGTGATATATTAGTGGGCCAGTTCCCAGCATCTGAGCTCTGAACTATTACAAGAAGATGGCAAGGATTTCACAATTCTGGTGCTGTACCAGGAATCAAAGTCTTTGCTGTGGGAAACTGCATGAGCTGCAACAAACAATTGTGTTTATTTTTCAAGCTGTTATTGATTATTCTGTTTATAAAAATTGAAACTGAAGAGATATGCACAAACATGGATCCTGAGGTAACTTAATTTATTGCATTAAATAAACAAGCAGGGAAATGCTTTGGCTGTGGTGATCCTCATCAAGAATTTACTCTTTGATCGTTACATGTTACTCAATCACTGCCATCTTTATCACTGTGCGTCACACCTGCCCCCTCCATACTTTTCATTCCCAAGGCCTCCCTCGCGTAGGCCTACATCATCTTTCCCTTTTTTTTAATTGTTAATTTTATTGTTATTATTATACATATAACACTACCTAAGTGATCGAGAGATCGTAGAGTCAATAAACCTTACTGCAATTTGGTTACACATGTTACAACACATAGGTTTTTTAACAATCACAGTTAAACACAAGTAGGCCTATACCTTATGTTGAAGGCCAGAGCATTATGTGAAGGTCCAATCTTGTACACATACACACTATACACAGAATCACAGCACGGCGGTTCAACGTGGACGATCCTGTGTGGTTCCGGGGCTACGGGGGGAACGCTAAGTGGGTACCCAGCAAGATCACAAGGATGCAAGGACATCTTATTTACGTAGTCCGAGACAGCACCTCTCACGAGCACAGATGCCATGTCGACCAACTTTTGCGCAGAGATGTTGGCTGTTCGACCCCAGACCCTCAACAGGTCCCAGTTGCGATTGCCGGCGGTCTTGTTCCTCACCAGGGGAGTCATCTAGCGGCACAACCCAGCGAGCC